>WSXT02161960.1:0-10039 GCA_011762715.2 Neuroterus valhalla | reverse complement strand
AAAAAATTCCCGATTCGGTTGAAAATTGACGAGTCGCCGAATATTTGTCCGAAAGAATCCAAAATACCCCACTGTGCGTTGTGCCGCGGGGAGGGCGCACTTTCAAGTTGCGCCCAGGGCGTCGAAATGTCAAGAACCGGCCCTGCCCTTCACCTCTCTAGACCTTATTGCAAATCTTCCACATCTCTTCTTTCCCCCCTTCCCCGCGATGTTTCAGTGCTTCATTCTCCAAGCCATCTTCACCTGTTCCTTTGTTTCTTTTCAGTTTTATGATTGCGCCATTTACCTCCTCCCGACTAATCTCATTCCCCCTGTCCTCATCTCCCGCAACCGCCTTTCTTTCGCCCTTCACCCTATTTTACACGCCCCCTAGCAGGGACTTGAAATTTTGGCCCATTCCGATTTTCTCATTTTATCTTCCTTTCCCCTCTTTCCCTGTTTATAACTTCCCATTCCCTTCCTTCCCTTACCGCTCTCTCGACTCCTTCCATGTATCTTACCTTCTCATCCTGTCTTTTTCCGCTTACTGCCTTTTCGTGCGCTCGTTTCCTTCTGTTAAGTTCTTTTTTCTCTAATTCCCTTTTTCTCCATTTTTCTACACTTTCCTTTAGCCTGTACTTACTTTGCCTACACTTATCATCCCACCATCCTCTCCTTCGTTCCTCTCCACTTTCTCTCGGTATTACCTCCTCCCTCACCTTCTCAATCACTCTTTTGAGCTTTTCTAGCAGCATGTCTACTCCGTCCTCTTCCATACTCTATACCTCCCGATTTTCCATTTTTTCTCTTAATTCTCTGAACTTATCCTCTCCCCCCCCCCCCCAACTGCCGATGTTTATTTTTAACCTTCATATTCCCTATTCTTTTTTCTGACAGTATGTAATCTATTAAGGAATCCCTTCTACCTGTAAACGTTATCTCCCCTTTTTCATATCCTTTAGTATTGCCATTACAAGTAAACCATCCAGTCTCCCCCAGAAGGTCAAGAAGCCTCTTAACTCCCCTATCCACCTCTCCATGTCCCCCAGCTGGGTACCTGTATTTTTTTCACCCTCCCTTTTTTCCTTTTCATTTGAAACTTGTTCGATACATTCTCTTGATTCTTTTTTGTTGTCATCCCAAAACCAGACCTCTCCGTTTACCAATATCCTGTCTCTCCCTATTCTCACTTCGCTACCTTTTTTCCTCTCATTCCACGCCTTTTGCCTGATTAGCCACTTTCTTTTTCTCTCCAACCACGTCAAATCTTCTTAGATTCTTTCTTTTCTTCCCTTCAACAACTTCTTCTTCCCCAAAATCTCATACTTCTCTTCTTCACTAACTACTTCAACTAAGAACATGCATTCTTCCCCTTCCCTCTTCGCTTCTAATTTCTTAATCTTTCCCAGAGTAACTTTTGCACCAATAACTTTCATTAGTTCATTAATTTCTTTCTCTCCATTTCCACTTCCATACCCTTAATTATCATATTTTTCTTTCTCTTTGCTCTTTTTTCTCCTCCTATTCTTTCTTCCATCGTCTTCAGTCTTACTTGCAACCTTTCCTCCAACGCACTCTTACTTGACTCACATTCCTCCGCTTTTACCTCCTTCACTTGCTTTTCCACCTCAACAAATCTCCCCCAAACCTCCTCTCTAAATTTCTTTACCCTTCCCCATGTTTCTCTCCTAGAACCAATTATTATTAGCGCTTCTATTTTCGCAGAAATCTCTCCTCCCTAATTATTTCTCTCCGGAGTCCTTCACTTCGTTTGCACTCTTTTTGGTTCGTTACCCTTTCCCGGTTCTTCTTTCCCCTCTACTATTTCTCTTTTCTCGTCCCCTGTTTTTCCGCTTCACTGCTGTTAGTGCTAGCCAATGTCTGCCACTTTCAGAATAGCTCACTTGACCTCTCACTTTGAACCTTTTCTTCATTCAGCCCTTTAAAATTAGACGGCCTCCCGCGCTTTTTCCCTGACTCTCGGCCAGCAAGTGCTGCCGCCTCAGAGAGCTCGCCAGCACTGTCACTGACTTCACTCTCTGACACAAGCTCCTCTTCCTTTGTGAGTATAGCTCACCCCCTGCAAACCTACCTTCACCACTCTCTCTCCCAGATTTCCCTCCCGCACGAAATAACAGCGACCCAAATCACAAGGCCTCTTATTTCCCGAGTGAACCTTTTAACCTCCAAGAATTATATCTAGCCATATACACTTTCAAAAGTGGGTCCTCTTAGGGTCGGGATAAAATCAACTTTCAGGTTATTCAGAACGTCCCGGGAAACACCTTAAAGCACTTGCTTGACGTATATAACGTGATCTTAGATGAAGGCTCCTTCCCAGATCACTGTAATAAATTCTTAGTTTTCCTTATTCCAAGATTGGTTGCTAACCGATTGAACTGGTGGCTAGAGAATTCTCTGGTTCTACCTCCCTTTCAATTTGGATTCCGCAAAAACAGATCCTGTACTGATTGTCTCGCAATTTTTTTCCACCGAAGTTCACACAGCATTCGCTAATAATTCATACACAGCTGCCTTATTTCTAGACGTCGAAGCAGCCTATGACAGAGTCATCCCTGATATTTTAATAATCAATGACATGGCCAGTTTAGGTGTCCCGTGGAAATACTGCAAATTTTTCAAAAATCTCACCTCGAATAGAGAAGTATTCTTTATAATCAACAATAAAAACATGAGACCGTACAAATTTAATAGAGGCCTTCCTCAAGGATGTGTATCAAGCCCCGTCCTTTATAATATTTATATGTTAGACTTACATAACCATCTTCACCCACTATGCAAAATCTTGCAATATGCAGACGATATTGTCATCTATTTCTCCTCCGACGATCTGGGGCTGTGTATCTACATTTTGCAAGAAAGCTTAGACACTCTTCAGAATTTCCTATAATCCAGAGGCCTTAACATATCCATCGACAAGCCTAAACTCGTACTTCCGTTTGACGTTTATCTCGCACTGGACAACCAAATCATCCTTTCAGTACTCGAAAGTAAATTTCTAGGCATTATCTTCGACTGGCACCTCACCTGGGATCCCCACTTCCAAGCTCTTATACCGAGACTGGAATCAGTTATCAACATTATTAAATTTTTACGAGGAACTTGGTGGGGCTGAGGTCTAAGAGCCTTGCGTATGTGATATCACTCACTAATTAGAAGCGCTTTAGAATATGGCTGCCAAGCCTTATCCATCTACCACACAAAAATGTTCGAAAAAATTTTCAAACTGCAGAATAGGGTTCTGAGACTTATTCTGGGTTTCCGTATTTTTACTCCCATACCAGTAATGTTCGCTGAACTAAAAGAACCGCCTCTATTTTTTCGCATGGAATTCTTGAACAGGAAGTTTATCCTAAAAGTATTTTCAACTGAAAACCATCCTCTGTCCAGGCTGCTCTACGACCTTGACCAACGTACGCTGGAACAGGACAAACGTAAAGCTTTCCCACTCCTCATTGCTTTCATCTTCCTCAAAAAGTATACTCCAAATATCATCCATTCATCGACGCCTATAAACTATCTTCTAGAATATTCCATTAAATTCGACAACCCCAATGTTGACCCTCAGCTGGGCGATAAATTAAAAGGAAGCCCTCACCCTAACTTGGAATTTCGGAATTTCATAGATTCTAACCATGGAAATGACTTTATTTTTCACGGAAGGCTCAAGAGGAACTGAAACCCAACAAACTGGCATCGGGATTACTTGCCCCTTATCTCAGATCTTTAAGAAACATAAAATCTATCACCTAGCAACTATTTTTGCTGCTGAAGCAATCGCCATCTGTGAAGCTCTAGATATCATACTAAATAAAAAGCTGTCTCCATTAGTGGTCTGCTCTGATTCCCGAAGTGTCCTTTCTTCTTGTCTAGACTTTAATAACTGAAAATCAAATGCATTCTGCGTATTTAAATTAGAAATCTCATTCACCTGGCTAAATCTCAGAACATTTTAATTCATTTCTACTGGATCCCGGGTTATAAGGGAATTTTCGAGAATGAGATTGCAGACAAACTGGCCGAACTAGCTTATACGGAAGGTACTCTTTTAGATGACAGGATCCCCAATACTGATTTCTATGAGTTAGTATTAACCCAACTGAAAATAACATCTAATATATTCTGGAGGAACCATAGCGAAAAAAGAAAGGTAGGCCTCCACTATTTTAAATTCAAGTTCTCTTAGTCCCCTAAACCCTGGTTTTACAGCACAAACTTTAATAGTCGTGAAATCGTTAACATATCACGCTTGAGGAGTAATCACTACGCCCTAGCATACAGTCTAGCTAGAGTCAACTTTTCTGACTTCTTCTCATGTTCTGGGAAATGAAATGATTTCGAGATCAACAGAAAATATTGAGAAATCTCTAATTAAATCAAAGCGGTTTCCGCCTTTCTGCGTGGAGACCTTCTTGTGCAACCCAAAAAGACATCCTACTCACTTGATCGTCCAAGTTCTTGAAAACTGTAACTTATTTGTCTAGCGTGATCTAACCTTCTCTGAGTCTCTCTCAAATTCGCTTGCTTTTACTTCTCTAAAATGCACAACTTACGCTACATGCTTTGAATCTTACACCTAAAACGGCATGCGAAAACACCATGAAGCTGTGAATTAAATACATAAATAGATTGACTGATTTTGCGTCTCGTTTTTGTTCTGTCATGTTTTGCCCTTCCGCATGCTGCGAAACAATGGAAAACCCATTAAAAGTACGTCGCGCATCCTGCAGAATAACATTTTAAAAAGAAAGAGCTAGTTCACTAGTTCCGGTGTAAACAAAACCGGATGATAAAGTGAAAAATAATGTTGAAAAGAAGAATCATTTTTATCTTCACTTCCTTGTAGAAGAGGAACTCCACAGTACATGAAGCAGCCAAAGTCGGCCGACCCGCCTTATTATGTGGATCAAAATAATGGCGGAGTAAGTGGACTAAAAATTTCGGCTGAGAATAATCCTGGCGACGCATCTACGGATAGAGCCGGACTAATTTCGGAGTCTATGTTTTCGAACGGACAAATTTCGGATTTAATCGGACCACTTTCCGTTTTCACTTTAACAAAAATAATCTCAGGTTCTGAATTCCGGATAGAGCCGGACTATTTCCGGAGTCGATGTTTTTGACGAGACAGATTACGGATTTAACCGGACCACTTCCCGTTTTCACTTTAACAAAAATAATTTCAGGCTCTAAACTCCGGACTCATTTCGGATGAAAGCGGGCTCTTTCCGGAGTTGAACTTTATTGTCCGGACAGACTTCTGACTCAGCCAGACAAATTTCAGATTCGTTCCGTACAGTTTCCGGATAAGATCGGACAGGGTTCGGAAAAAATTCTTAAATCGGATCGATTTCGGATGAGTTCGGATCAATTCCGGAATCCTAAATTTTTAGAAGGGGTATTGCTTTTGAACTGTAGGATTTTGAATGCGCGATTTTGAAGTTGTTCGAATTAAAAATGTAAAGGCTCATCTGGAATTATTTGATTTTGAATACCTACACTTGTGGTTTAGTTTTTCATACGTTTCAAGCATAAAAATGTTCAGTTTTTAAGGCTCAATTTGAAATTATAAATGATAAGGAAAGACTGTTCGAAAAACAGAATTTTTTTCATCGATTTCAGTTGATATCCTCATTTAACGAACAAATCGTCTTTCATACTATAAACTCTGGTGGATAATTTTATATTTATATTGGTCTACACTAATCCATTTATTACGGTTCAAAATTTAATTGAAGCCTTAATTACACTATACTCGCTGTGAGGTTTTATTAGCATAGGGGCAGCAGGGAGGGAACAAAAGAGGACTGAATAAAAAATAACTCCACGTCTATTTTAAAGTACAACAAACGTCTGTAGCTGACTTGTGTCGCGGTTTATAAAAGACTGAGCTTACAGAAAAGCTTATCTCGGTCTGCGTCGGGGTATCCCTTTTGTTGGTACGTCACCATCATCTCCGTCGTTTGATAAACTAGGTCAATAGGGTGATCCTTCAAGACTTGACGTATGAAGTGATGTCTAACATGAATGTGTTTGAATCCAGAGCGATGTAGCGGATTCTCAGCGAGTTTTCCAGACCCTTGAATATCATTGTAAATGATACACCAAGATATGACAGCTCCGCTGAAGATGAACACCGTTCCCGTGTCGGATCGACGACAAACAGCACGTTTGGCTGCTATTCAGTGCTCTCTTTCAGGATTTCTGTTGAACTGTCCAAGTAGACTAATAGCGTGTGAAAAGTCTGTATGCATTCCCAATGCAGCGTACATTAACGCTCAAACTAATTCCTTGTAGGGAAATGTTTCATCCCCTTTTTGATCATTTGACCTCTTGGTCAGCTTCGTATGAGCTGCACCTGGGGTGCTTACTGGCTTGCTGTCGCTCATTGGAAATCTTCGCAGAATTTTATTTTATTCAGGTAGTTTGAGATAAGGTTATCCCTTCCTTGTCTCGTATGATCTTGACACCCAAACTATTTCGAGCTTCTATAAGATCTTGCACCTTGAATTCCTCGGAAAGTCTCTATTTAATTTTACTCTCCCTTGTCCTATTATTTGACTCAATCAAAATGTCAATTACGTACACTGGAATAAATGTCTTTTTGACTCTATCGGTGTGGACACATGGGTTAGCGTTTGTCGGCATTAGGCCAATTTCTTGGAGGACTAAATCTAATCTTACATGCCATTGTCGATCAGCTTGGCGTAAACCATACAAAGCCTTATTGAGTTTACATACATTAGTCGTTACATACATTTACCTCAGCATTTTCGTGGCTCGTATCGGAAGTTTAGTATTATCGTCTTCTCGTGCTATTCTTTTGAGCATTTCCTCCAACAGATCTGGCTACTGCATGTAGACCATGGTGTCCATTTTTTGCATCCAAATAGGCTCTTTCAATATCCAGTTGAGTTATCTTGAGATCGAACTTAACTGCTAGTGCACTAAGGAATCTTGCAGATATTCATGGCAAAATCCGCTTTGTCCCATCCGTGGAAATCCTCGTCATTGGAATCGAAACCCCATGGTACCTTTTGTCGCTGGAATCGCAATGGTCCTGGTGCTTTTCTTCTCCGGGAACTCAGGAACTTCTTTTCTGGCTATGTTCAACCCCTTGGAAGGACGTCTTGGTTTGTCAGTTTCTACGAGTTGAGGTCTGCCTGGTTGTCTTCTTTCAGGCTGGTTCATTTTGTCTTGGTCGTTTACGTCTGCAGGAGTTTCAGCGAAAACAGGAACATCATCGACAGCGTTATGATCTATCAGATGATCCAAAAAGCAATCTACGTCGCGTGTGTCTTCGCCATATTCCTGTGTGATTGCTTGAATATCCTCTTGAATGTTTCCATGAATACTCTTTCGAAAAACGTTTGAATATTCATTCAGAAATTGAACATCACGAGTTATGTTAACTTTCCTTTCAGACGGTACCCAGATCCGATAAGCTTTTGCATTAGTGATGTACCCAACAAAAATACCTGGAATTCCACGTGGTTTCAGTTTGTCCTTATAAGGAACTTTCTGCCACGCAGTTGCGATGGCCTCTCCCCAAAACGATGCAGGCAGCCCGGAATTAATCAAAATACAACGCGCTGGTACAATCAATATTCTGTTTCTCCGTTCAGCAACTCTTATCTAATGAGGAATATGAGGAGCTATGAACCCATTGGGTATTCCTGATTCTTTTAAGATGCGATCCATACCTGTTTTAACAAATCCCTTCCCGTTGTACGGCTCGCATGCCTTGTTTTTATCCCAGCGTGCGTTTCTGCGAGATTCTTGAATTCAGTCATTTTTTAAGTCATCTCAGATTCGTTGTGAGGTAGGTAAAATTCCGTCCTGCGGCTGATGTCGTCTGTAAGGTCAAAATATATCGGGCTCCGCTGATTGACTCTGTTCTCATCCATCCATAAAGATGCGTGTGGAAAATTTTGAAGAGAGAGGACGTGTCTTGGCTTCTTTTTGGAAAGGAAGAGCGGGTAATCTTGCGTGCTGCACAGGTTTCACACATCGGGCAATCTTCATCAACTTGGAAAACCAGACCTGTGACTGCCTCTTTTTGCATCATCAGGTTCATATCTTTTCGATTCAGATGTCCAAATCGTCTATGCCTTTCAAAGGTGTCACCATTTTCATCAGATACAGCACACGCGACATTCGGCTTTGTATCCACGGGAAACAAGTCACCTTCACGTTTCTCGACGAGTCTAGCAATATCGTGTTTGTCTTTTACTGGACCGTATCTATCATGACGGCCATTTCCAGATGTATCTCCATGTGACGTCGTTGAATTATTCTGTTTCTGCTTAACAAACGTGGCGACGTCGTCCTCGCTCTTGTGCTCTCTGGTATAGCTCTCTTCGGTAATTTTTCCAATTAGCCTGTAGATGTCGGTTGAGGCGTCGTTTGATTTTACAGCGCAGCAAAATTTGTCAGAACTGCTTGTTAGACTATGTAGTAAATTATCAACAGTTTATTATTATTGTTAAGGTTTATTTGTTGCAAATTGTCAAAAATATTCTTCATGAAACGCGATAAAAATCTCGCACATCGTCATCACGCATTTTTTGTAACAATATAACTGCTCCAGGAGCGTAGCCTATCTAGTAGGTCTTTGCGAAGCATGAATGGATTCTAGTTTTGTCCAAACTTTGTTCGAAGTTTCACTATTTCGAATTTGTTTCAGTTGAGACGAGCTGATCGAGAGTATAAGGTCAGATTTGACTAGACAATCTTCTTGTTTTTACTTTTCGAGTGCTTCTCCTGCAGCATTCGGTTTAGTGGTTTCACTGGAAACATACTGCCATGTTCCATTTTTTTCGCCAAAAGAGCCTCTAATTAAATGTCGGAAGTTTCGTAGTTATCCTTGGTAAGAAGTTCGATCATTACCATCGTCATCTTCGAAGAAATTTCTACGCACGTTTCCTTTGTCGTGATTCATAGTTGGCTAATGGAAACCAAATGATTTCTTGAAGCTTCTGAAAACTCCTACCGTGTGTCACCTATAGGTAAAATGCTTATTCATCTAATGTTAATCAAAACGAGGAGGTAAAACCCTGCAATCGCGACTTAGACACCGAATTCTTGGTAAAACCTAATAAATAATCGAATCTTATAGGAAGTTCAACGTGATTTTTTGTAAATCGGAGTTTCTGGATGTTTAACTTTCATAAGAATCGATATTGGATGGAGTCTCTCACAGCTTTGTAGGGAAGATCAGTCGATATATTCTGAACTTTCACTTTGAGTGATACATATTTAAACTACGACGTCTCGAGCCAGCCAGATATTTCTTTGTAGTCGTGGTGAAACCTAACGATTTTCTATAGTACGATTTTCGAGAAGTTTCGAGACATAAAGAAGGAAGGAGTATGTACAAGAGTTCTGCTGATTAAGCTAGGAAAAATCCATCTGTGTCTTCTAGAAGGTTCGACACTCTAGCTGCCAATGGAGCTGGAAAACATACTTATATTCTGGAAAAATTAATCGAAGTTTCCAGAAGGTTCCTTACATCGGGATTTCTATAAACTCATACTGAGGTGTGTAGAATGGGGTGGTCATCCTGTAAAAGCTGGACTGGAACGAAGCGCGGTTATTCAGTTTTCAAACTTCATGTGAAAAACATCTTTAGGGAATTATTAACAGTGATCGGAAATAAACATTAAACATTACTGAAGAGAATCAAGATGCTGCTTGACGAGTAGGTGAAGCTTGTTTCCATGATCGAGGAAGCGTCAACCCTGATTTCGTCGTCCTAGTCTTAGCTCCGTAAACAAGAAAGTGGTGTTCAAAATAAGGGACTAAAGCGTGCTGAGATCAGCAAACGAGTGATATGGATTGACGTTAACAAAGCGTTTGAAAGTAGAATAAAGACATGTGTTGCAGCCAACCTAGTCCACAAAGATTCCCTCACCTTCCTGCAGTGGCGGATCTAGGATTGAGCTATTGGGGGGGGGGGGCTTGAAAGTTGGGATTGAACGATTAAACGATTTGCGAGTAGCGATGTTTCTGCCGGCCACACAATCGAGGGACTTCTTGG
>WSXT02161949.1:0-10040 GCA_011762715.2 Neuroterus valhalla | reverse complement strand
TAATATGTAAAAATATGTAAATAACAATCCAAAGAACACTTACTTATAGTTTTTTACTTTGCCGGGACTTGTAAAAAGACTTTAATGGTAAGTGAAATACAAGAAATTCGAATTTGTGATAGACCCATCTTTGAGATATCATATTTATGGAAGGAGACATAATTTTGATGCTTTTTCTCATGAATTAGTTGAAAATTACTTCAATTCATGTTCCAGTAGTTTAATTTTGGAAATGAAATTCTTCTAGGAAATAAAGGGGGGTGCCACCTATTCTATAATTTATCCTTCAAATTATGATACTAATCACACTGCTAATGATCATAATAAATGTGAAATCTTTGGTAAGGAAATAAAAAGTTACATAACCTCAACGGATTATCCACTGCAACCTACATTACCAACAATCATCAGTACAGATAGATATCGGCAGCAGAGGCAAACTAACAGATTTATCTCACAGTGACCAACTGATCAAACAACAAGTGCATCTCAGCCCTAAGACTCAACTAGTAACGAAGAATTATAGTGGCGCAGTACATCAACTTCATTGAATACATACAGAACCAAGTTCTAAAAAATGAAGGTGTGTATCACAATATAAAATCTTTTGATAAGGATGGAAACCTTAAAGAAAGTCGCATCTCATACGTAAATTTTCTCAGTATTAACCATAAATTCTTGTAAACTAGAAATCCTTATCCACAGATTAGAACTTAGGCCGTATGTTATTGTATGCTCAGAATCATGGATTGTTGGTAATATTGACCTATATGTACTAAAAGGCTTTGAAACTTAGTATAATGAAAGTAAGTTGAGCGAATCGGATGGAGTAATTATTTATATAAATGATTGTGTCAAAGAGACTACAGAGATAGTACAAATAGATGATTTAGAACTATCAAATAGCAAAATTTGTTTAAATAATAACAAAAATCTGATAATAACTGCTTTATACAGATATCATGATATGTCATGTCTTGAATTTAATATGAACCTCAATAACCATTGATTATTGGCGACTTTAACATTGATATTTTGGAACAAATATTATTAGCCAAAATTAACTTAATATTCTACTTGAGAAAAAGGTTTTTATCCTGGTTTCATTGGTGTAAATAGACCAGTGATTGAAAGTGGAACTGGAACATGCATTGATAACATATTTATAAAGAACAAAAACTTTTAAGATATTGATGCCTTTTACTGATAATCATCCACTTTTTATTAAAATTGATACCACCTACACTAGAGAACACTGACAAAAAACATTCTTTTTGAATTATAAAAAAATGGGAATAATTGCAGCATCTACAAAATGGGGAAAATTTGAATCAATTCCTGATCCGAATGAAGCTATTATTATGCTAATCAAGAATATACAAGATTGTATACAAAAAACAAAACAAAAAAGACGTATACTAATCGCAATTATAAAAACAAACCAGAAAAAATATATAATTTATATTTTTCACAAAATTTATTAATTCATGCAAACCGATATATTGAGAATGATCTATTATGCTTTCTTTCACAGCATCATAAATTATGGAATTATTCCCTGGTGTGGAGCCTATTTGAATAATCTGAACTTTTTGCAAAAAGTTCAAAGAAGAATATTGAAAATTGTAAATAAAAATACTTTTGTAAAGGAGAATCGAATGAACGCCAGTCAACTATTTGCATATGAATCACTCCACTTCTATTATAATTTTAATAGTGATAAATTTTCTCAGTCAAATAGTAAAACTAGAAATGAAAATAAACAATTACCAAAAATTTGCAAAACTGTAAATGATAAAAACAGCTATGTCAAATCTATTAAATTGTTCAATAGTCTGCGCAAGGAATATAAATTACTGAATATATCTAGAAGTTCGGACAGATCTAAGTCAAAAGAATGGATAATATCCAATATTCTCGCGTAATTTTGTTAGATAGACCTAAGGTTTTGTGATGTAAGTAGCAAAAGTAATACTTTCTTTCACATTCGAGTCCTTAATAAAAGTTTTAGTCCTCAATTATGTAGTTAATATTATTATATTAACTAAAGTTTCTAGATTTGCGAGTAAACGACATAACTTTACATTACGAAGCGTTGGGATCTAACGAGTTATTAGCACACCACTGAACAAAAATATCAAGGCTCTCTTGAAGTTCCACACAGTCCTCAGTGATATTTACAGGAAACAATAGTTTCGTATCATCAGCACTTAACAAAATGAAAACGCTTAGTAAGGCATCAATTTGATTCACATAAGTAATAAACGTGAGAGGGCCTAGATTGGAACCCTGTGGCTCCCCAGATATTGGTACAAAAGGTTTCGATGGGTAGCCACTATACTGCACAATATGTCCACGCCCTTTTAGGTAAGACTTAGGCAGTTTCAAGTGTTTATTCGGTATACCCAGGTCATACATTCTTTCTAATAATAAGCTAATGCTCATGTAATCAAAAGCCTTTGACATGTCTGTGTATATGACATCTACCTGTTGGTTACTAACTATGATGCTCTTGATCAGTTGTACGAAAGTTACCAGGTTTTAGATTGTTGATCGTCCCGGTACAAAGCCATGTTGCGATGGTAGTGGTATTGTTTCGGAAAGGTGCCCGTTGATAATGCCAGGTTAGCAATTGTGTGTAATAGGATGACCAAACAGTCGGCGCATTTCTTAACAAGACAGCTAGGAATCTGATCTATACCAGCAGTTAGTTTATTAGATAATTTTTTCGATTATCAGATATACGAATTTAGTAATCTGGCTGTAGTCACCTAGATAGCTTTGTGTACCATTAGCTTCCATGTAGTGTATATTCATCTAAGTATCGGCTGGTGTCGTGTTGAACCGTGATCGTTGTTTACATATGATTTTTTTCGGTTCCCCGAGATGTTCCACCATTTTCGAATTTTCCTCTTATCTCCTTGAGACACTCGTTTCTTAAGCTCCTTATGATCTTGTCGTATCGTAGGCGTTGAGCCATTGTCCGATCCTGCGTTAGATACATGTCAATCTCTAGTTTCCCCTTTCTCCACTCCCAGTATGCACGAAACATTATATCTGCATCAGATTCTGTTTTGAAAAGCACTCTGATAAGCCAAGGTGGTATAGACGAATGAGAACAGATACCAAATCGATAATATTTGAAGGTTTTTGGGCCGTACTCTCTTAGAATATTTGAGAAGAATTGATTCACAGTAGCTGAAACTTTATCAGCATATTATTGAGGGTCATTTGAGGTAGTTGCTGGGTTAAAAAGTTTGTGGCATCCGAATAAAATTTAATGTTTCTTACGCGTGAGTCTGTCATTGATCTCCTTCACACAACCTGAGAATGCCTCGGTTCCAGTAGATTTGTTGTTGATTTCGTGCGCCTTAATTTCGAGATCGTCGATCCGCTCTTTCGTCTCATTCAACTGAGACTCGATAGCGTCAATTTTATTACATAACTTTCCAGACAGACTTTTGAATTTAGTAGTAACTGTGACTCGATGATTTCCAAGAAGGAGTTCTGTCTCCTTGCTGAATCTTTCTCAATGTTTATTTATCAGTGATTCTAGACCTGTTTTTGTTAGTCGCCCTTCTCTTGACAACTCTGTGGTATTTCTAAACATTGGCGAGGTAGATCATGGTTTATGACCGCAGCTTCCCGGAGGCCTGTTTGTTGACTCGTTGCACCTTTACCACAGTCCGGGTGATATTGACTTCCATACGCACATAGACAAGAGTCAACCTCTATTTTGGAGCTACACTGACCACATGTATGTTCCCCGTCTCCTGATTTGTTCTGTTTTCCCTTATCATCTGCCACTGACCACATGTATGTTCCCCGTCTCCTGATTTGTTCTGTTTTCCCTTATCATCTGCCACTGTAGTAGTACTCACTTAGTACTATTCACATGAAACACTTGCACTTTAGTAAAATTATCTTTAGAACTTGAGGGCGTTGGACAGTTTCGACTTAGAACTTTTTGATCGGTACGGCAACGACTTCCGTATTTATTTGCTTGTGGGACTTTTTTAGAACAATAGGGAAAATCTAACAAAAACCCGCGGTCTTTCGGGATCCTTTGATTGAAAAGTTTTTGTAATACTACTGTTTATGTCCCGTAACGAAAAAACGGCTAAAATTTTTTTTTCTACAATGGCTTATTTTCACCTGTAGAATAATATTCCAATGGCGGAAAGAGGAATTTTCTTGTTATTATTGAAAAAAATGTGAAGAAGTGTAGTAACAGGAGAATGCATTATAAGTGTTTGCACCAAAAACACTGAAAGAAAAAGGACCGATCACGCTGAAGGGAGAATGGAAATGGGGTTTAGAAAGAAAGACAAAACATCTGAGCTACAGAGGGTCCAGGGACAGTGTGGCAGACTAGCCGGATGCCGCTATTGCTAGTTAAGGTGGCGAACCAAGTAGTATATCTATGCATAATACTTTATATGCATATATATAGTATCGCACAGCAAAACTATCAGTGGCGGAGCCAATCAGCGCACGGTACACTCGTCTGCCACACTGTCCCTGGGTCGTCGGTCGTCCTTTATCTATTCCAGGACTGTCTCAAGTGAATCGGGGGCCCCGCACAGTGCCTTAATGCTCCATATGGCTAATTTTGTATGTACACTATTATAAACAGTATAATTTGAATATGTAGTTATAATTAATTGAAAATTTCGAAACATTCGTGCAAAATATCCTGTTTCATTTAGCTTATGACATAACTTGGTAACCTCAAATTCTTCTTGCGATTCGACTGAAAGTGCTTTATTAATAATCCTTTGGTGAGAAACAAATTTATATAATAACATTTATATTAACGGAGACGAAAATGATTCTAAAAAGTGTCAGATATTTAAAAATAGTGTCATACAATTTTTCAAATAATCAAAATGATGTTCAGTTCAAAGTTTAATATTTACGATTGAAAAGTCTACGTTTAAATTTTGGGTTTAGAATTCTTTTTTTTGGTTATTAACTTCAGTATTAACCTAACATAAAATAGCATTAAAATGCACTTGACAATGTTTCTATGAGATGAAAAATAATCATTGGTATCACATAGGTCAATATTTCGAGGTTGCGTTTTTGTTGTGACATTTTTATTTTACTATTTAATAATTTTACTTATGTATCGGCACATAAACCGGTATACACGTCTCCATAACGCTTACAAACCGCACAGGTCTTACCATTTATAATAATAATTTACAATCAATTAAATTAAATACTAAACTTTGACAGGAACAACACACGTCACATTTTTGGATCATTCGCGATATAAGGCACGGTCCTGTGCTATATTAGGCTCCACCTATCGAAAATGCTCTCGGCCAATCAGCTTTATTTAGAAAGAGACAGGGTCACGGCTCAAATTTTTTCTCTCTCTCTACACCCCATTTCATTGCTCCGCACAGCGTGATCAGTCCATTTCTGTATGTCGGTGAGCAAAAGCGATATAAGTAAAGATGGTGGCTCTTTCGATAATTCTCGAAATCGTGAGTTCGATTGATATCGAAAGATTTGAAATCCGAATTTCGAATAATCAAATTATTTGGCGTGTATGCAAGAATACCTGACAGTATATTCAAAAACATATTTAAAAAAAAACAACTTTTACTACGAATAGAAAAAGATTATCGTACTGAAATATCAACATTAGCGTTGATTACTTAATGAAAAGTACACAAAAAAGTGAGTTTTAATAACATCTTATATTATATTTCTCTTCCTTGAAGTGAAGTGTGCATGTTGTAACCTCAAAAATGTCAAATATCGTTTGCCTCTTTTTTGCGATTTCAATTTTTTTTCTCCAGATTTTTTTTATCAAAAAAATGTCTGATGGTTCTGAAGATGTTTGCGCCAGTTGTGTATAGAGACTTGAAGATTTCTTAGTTTTGTGCCGTGACATAGATAATCTGCCTGCATGAATTTTCGAAACATCATGCTTGCCTCTTCACACAAAAAAAATTGTCCACAATGTGGTGAAAAATATACTCTTGTAGCAAAAAATCCAGAAAACAGCAAGGAATCGTCATTTTGCTGTGAAAAGACAAGTTTTGTTGTTCCTGTAAAGAACAGAACAGAAGAAACTTTACTGGAAATCATTCGAAAAAGAATTGCGGATGGACAGTCAACCATTTAATAAATTTTGTCGACCCAAATACCCAAGCGAACACCCAGGGTGTTGAACGTTTTTGGATAGATATAGAAGACGAAATTCCAAAATATGGGCGAAGAAAGTATCATTTTTTGGGGTACTTGGCAGAGTTCAACTTTCGCAGAGAATTTCCAGACCACAGGGAAAGAATTCACCAATTTTTTCATTTACCACAATATTTCATTTACCACAATTTCAGGGATTACGACGTTGAATCGGAATGCAAGTAAGAAACATGTAAATATATGAATATTGATTATTTTAATTTTTTGGTCATTGTTCGACCTGATATTTCTACTGCAAACTATGCTAGTTATAATTTAAAAGACAGTGATTTTATATAATTGAATATATAATTTTCATTTGCGTGATATTGTGCGGGTAGGAAGTGCGATCGGTGATAAAAGCAACCCTATAATTGGTCACAGAAATAACGTAGGTCACATACCTTCCCCTTTTCTTATGTCTCGTGAAGGCTAAATGGCACCCCTGTGCCTTCGAATATAATCATTTTTCTCATGCCACCCCTATGGCATGGGAAAAGGGAAAGATATGTGACCTGAGTTATTTGTGTGACCAATTCTAGGGATGTCTTCACTACTGTCTCTGCAATTTGCAACTATTTTGCATCGATTGCACTTCCTACCCGCACAATATCACGCAAATATGCGGAAAACTTGTGAGTCTCCCGTCATTTTTAATTGTTATGTTTTATAAAGCAATGATTCGAAACCTTTGTTTTTGCCTACTTCTTCTTGATTAGAAGGCCAAAGACTGCCTATTTTGTAGTCTTTTTTTTTCAATCCTACTCTTTCAAAAAGGTTACCAAAAATGCGTAACCTAGGTAAACACAATTTTTCTACAAATATTTTGAAGATAAGAAACAAATACACGATCCTGACCTGCATTTTAATTTGAGATTCAAATTTCAAATCTTTCGATAATAATCGAATTCACAATTTCGAGAAGTATCGAAAGGCCGCCATCTTAACTTACATCGCTTCATCATGAAACACATAACCTCCATCTTCGAGGATCGTTAATGTGTTTTATCGAGTTAATTTTAACAATAATGCTCGATTTAAACTATTTCACGAGCATTTATCGACACTCACTACTCGTAAGTACATTTTTCTATCAGTGTCCACGCTGCAAACACTCAACGCTGAGTGGTAACTTTCGACTTGGGCGGGATCTCGAATGTCCAGCACGAACAGGCGCGGTCAGTGCTCGGGTCGCTGACTGTTCAGGATTCTCGCTTACTCGTGTTTTCACTACGTTCAACTACTGTCGAACGGGAAATTTGACATCGAGGATATGCTTAGGCATTCGATGCTGTCGAATGTCTGAATCTTAACTCGCCTGTTGATAACCGACTGTGCTCAGGAGTTTTGGTTTTTTGCAGTTTTCATCTCCTCTGACCAAACGTTCAGGCGAATGCAAGTGATTTAAATAAAAAATCCGGCTGCAGACGGTAGGGGTTTCAGAGATTTAAAATCTCACAGGATTTAGTAGGTCAGGCATTGCTTGGAAGCTTATTATGAGAGTTTATGTTATTTAAATATATGTAAAAACGCGGAAAGGGTATACGTGGAGTAAATAATCTAATCTAAAAAATTCGTCTTCCCGCCGTCGGATTATTAATCTACAGGTAAAAATAAGCCATTCTAGCAAACAAAAAATTTTTTTTTTTAATCTTTTCTTCGTTACGGGACATAAACAGTAGTATTACCAAAATTTTTACTGACTTACCCTTGGGCTGAGGAAATAAATATTTTTATCGTAAACATGAATATTCTGGAATGCGGAAATTCTCCGATAGCAGACGATGTCGGCGAGACTTGTTTAGCAACAGCGAAACCGATCACTTTTTTTCCAGCACAACATCAACATCTGAGTAACTATATTCCCGGTGGTCCGCTATGATTTCTATATCTCTTGGAAGACGATGTTCACCACGAAATTCACAATTCACGTCGCGGAAAAGCACAGCCCATTGAGAGAAACTGACAGGTCCTGTGTATGATGTCAGTGACAATGTGGTTGTACGCCAAGAGAGCAGATCACGCAAGTCGGCGCTGCTATCGACACTTATCAGGGCTCTTACTTATCGACGTACCCAGACCCTGCCAACGAGGATGAAAGGGAACAAAAAAAAAATGGGAAGGAAGGGAGCGAGGGAGAAGGAAGAAGGAGGTCTGGAGGAAGAAAGAAAGGAATGAAGAGAGAGAGTAAGCAAGGAATAAAAAGGAGGAATAAAAGGATGGAAGAAAGAAAGTTGAACAGAAGAAGTAAGGGGGGAGAAAGAAGAAGAGAAAGAATGGAAACAAAGGCAGCGAGTAAGAAGGAAAAGAGAAGAAGAAAAAAAGGAATTAAAGGAGAAAGAAAGCAAGGGAGGAAGGGAGGAAGAAAGTGAAAAAGAAGAAGGGAAGGAGTAGGAAGAAAGGAAGAAACAAAGAAAGAAAGAAAAAAGCAGGAAAGAAAGAAGAAGATAGGAAAGAAACAAGGACGAAAGATAGGGAGGAAGAAAATAAAGAAGAAAGAAAGGAAGGCTGGAAGGAAAGAAGGAAAGTAGATAGGAAGGGAGAAGGCAAGAATTGAAGAAAAAAGAAAAAACAAATAATGGAAGGGAGAAAGGAAGGCAGGAAGGACGAAAAAAAAGAGAAAGGAAGTGAGAATGGATAAGGAGTGGAGTAAGAAGAGAAGCAGGAAAGAAAAAAGAGAGCAAAGCAGGAAGGAAGTAGAAAGGAAGCACGAGAGGAAGGAAGGTAGGAAATGAGAAAAGAAAGAGAGGCAGAAAGGAATGAGGAAGGAAAAAGATAAAGCAGAAAGGAATGAAAAAAAGAGATAAGGAAGTAGGAAAAGGAGGAAGGGAAAAAGACAATGAGGGAGGGAGAAAGGGGGAAAAATGGAAGAGGTGATAAAAATAAAGAAAGAAAACAAGTAAGAAAGGAGAAGGAACGGAGAAAGAGAAAGAGAGGGGGGAGGGAGAGGGAGAGAGAGTGGCATGAGAAGGGGGAGGGAGGAGGAGGGAAAGCAAAGAGGTGAGCGAGGAATGAAGAAAAAAGGAGAAGAAAGCAAGGGAAAAGAGAAATGGAGGAAGGAGGAAGGGAAGAAAAGAAGGAAGAAAGGATGAGAGGAAGAAGGAGGCAAAGGAAGAAAGAAAGCGAGGAAGAAAGGAAAGAAGAAAGAGAGATGGAAAGAAAATGGGAAGAAGGCAGAAAATAGAAAGGAAGGAGGAAAGAATGGAGGTAAGAAGAAAAGAAAGATGAAAAGGTGGGAAGGAAGAGAAGAAAAGGAAGGAAGAGCGAAAGAAAAGAGGACAGAAAGGAAGAAAAGAATAAAGAAAGAAAGGAGAAAGAAAGAAAGAAAGAAGGAGAGGGGGTAAAGAAACAAAAAAAGAAAGAAAGGGAAAAAGAAGGAAAGGGAGGAAAGGAAAAAGAAAGAAAGTAAGATGAAGGAAGAAAGAAAGGGAATGAAAAAAGGAAGGAAGAACGAAAGGAAAAGGACGGAAGGGAGAAAATGAAAGGAAGTGATGAAGTAAGAAAGCTATAATAATTTGTTACTAACACACTAGATCAAAAATCACCTAATGCACTTGCTGAGCAACGACTTACGGTAAATAAGCCTTTGTATACTTCTACGCATTAGCTGAACTTCTCCTCATTTGCGAGTTTGCACCGAACCATAAAACATTTTCGCTTCGAAACAATTATAAATAACAAAAATGTCTATATGCGGAAGCTTTGAAATCAGTCAGCAGGTCCAACTTGTCTTGACAATCCTAGACATCTGGAAATACTTCCAATTTTCTATAAATTATTTTTCACGCTGGACGATAAATTGATTAACACACTTAGGGAATTAATATAGTTTTTCAATA
>WSXT02161927.1:0-10041 GCA_011762715.2 Neuroterus valhalla | reverse complement strand
TACCTAATATATTACAGTATAACTTTTACTTCCACTTAATTCTACAATAATAAAGAATAATTTCTTACAATAAAACATATTTTGCACAAAACGATAAATTTAAAACCAAGTAGTTCAACTTTCACCAAATCAATTGGTGTTTCTAGCAAAGAAGATTAATTTTCAGCAAAAAAAAAATGTGGGTATGGTTGATATTTATGTCAGTCAAGGACGGAAAAATTTTATTAAAATTGTTCAATTACGAATCTTCAACAAATAATTGAATTCTTAATCAAAAAAGATGAATTGAGAAGAACAAATCTTATTAAACGAAAAAAAGATTCAATTTTCAATAAAAAATAGTTGAATGAAATCACGAAAAAACGGATTTTCGAAAAAGTTGTTCAATTTTTATCAAAAAAGTTAATTTCCAACCAAATATTTGAACTTTTACCAAATTAGTTGATTCTGGAACCAAGAAACAGCATTTTTACCCAAAAACGATGACTTTCGAACAAAATTGATGAATTTTTAAAAATTCATCAATTATCTAACAAAATAATTGAAGTCTAAATTTAAAAAATACATTTTTTGACAAAAAATGGAAAAGTAGCCTTTTTAAACAAATATAATCAATTTTGTACCAAAAATAGCTGAATTTTCTTATCGATTTTCTTATTGATTATAAAATGAAATAAATACAAATGAAATAGGATAAACAAAATTGAAAACGAAAAGGAATTTCATATTAGAACATTATATTGCTATTCGAAATGTATCTTATTCTATACAGTCACTTCAAAAATTTTTTTTCAGAAGTTCGAACGTTGTGAAATTCAAAGTTTTCCACATTTTTCAATTTAAAATATAGACTGAGAATTCACCGCAAATGAACATGTTTAAATAAACTGTCCGTAAGTATCAAAAACCAAAATTCAATTTAAATTTAAAAAAAAATTGTTTCATTTAAGAGAAAAACTGTTATAAATTCAAGAATTCTAAATAATAGAACCGACGTCAGTAGCTAAGTGCGGATTCTTGACACGTCGAGGTCTCGAATTTTCAGCATATACGGGCGCGGTCAGCGCTCGGATAGGTGACCGTTCGGGATTATCGCTTAGTCGTGTTTTCACTACGTTGAAATTTTATGCCGAGGATGGATGTGTGCATTCGAAGCTTTCGAATCTCTGCATCCAAACTCGTCCGTCTGTAATCGGCTGCACTCGGAAGTTTTGGTTTTCTGTAGTTTTCCACTCCTCCGACCAAATGTAAATGCGAGTGCAAGTGTTTCAGAAATAAATATTTATCTGCGGATGGTAGGGGTTTTTAATCGATGAAAGGGTCTATTATCCCACATTTTTCTATGAATTACAAACACTGCCTCTCGTTTTCCATGGATATTTTTGCAACGCATAACCGGAACACACTGACGAAATTGACCGCCAGGCTACTCTGCGCTTTGTTGCTACTTCATTGCTTCAGTCAATTTTCCAAAAATAAATGGAAGTTTAATTTAAAAAAATACATACTCGAAGAAAGAAAGAATTCTCGAAAAGTTGAATTGAACCAAAACAGACGAATTTTTACCAAAATAGTTGAATCCTCAATCAAAAAGAGGAATTTTTAACAAACCAGTTGAATTTTCAGCTCAAAGAAACGCATCTTCGAAAAAATACATGAACTTCCAACCAAAAAGGTGAATTTTACGAAAAAAATAATTAATTTCAAACAAAAAGATCCAATTTTGAACCAAAAGAATTCATTCTTGACCAAGAAAAATGAATTTCTTACCAAAAACGAAATCTTCAATAAAAAAAATTCATCTCCTACGAAAAAGACGAATTTTTAACAGAATGCACTAATTTCCGACTAAACAGTTGAATCTTAACTCATAAAGGATAAGTTTCGAGTCGAAAATATTTTAGTTGAATTTTCAGATTAGAAAATATATTTTTAACCAATAAAGTACGAATCTTCAACCAAATTTTCAACCAAAGAGGTGAATCTTGAAAGCAAATGATTTTTTAACAATGTACTTCAAGGTTAAACCGAGTAGATTAATTTTCAATCAAGAGAGACGAACTTTTAACCAAAATAATCATTCTCGAACCGAAATATAATAATTTGTCACAAAGTAGTTCAAGCATAAAACAAGTAGTTTATTTTTTAACCAGAAAATATTAATTCTCAACGAAGCGTGTAACAGTTGATATCGTTTTTTTTGCAACAACTCACGTCTACACCGAAATAAATATCGAGTTGGTATTTTGAGGAAAGCCTAAGAAAACAATAAACTACGTTTGTATATAATATTTGGTTTTCCTTAAAATATCAACTCGATATCTATTTCGGTGTAGACGCGAGTTGTTGCAAATAAAGATGTCGGGAAGGTAGGAATCGGGTAAGTTTAACACGGCCTTAAGCTTCTAGGGACAAATTATTATCAAAATACATAAATTTCCCATTTGTTTTCTTCAAAAATTGAAAGGTTTTCTAGAACAATCAAATTTTCAACCCAAAAAGACAAATTTCTAACTGGACAGAATTATTTTTTCCAACAAAATTGTTGAATTTTCTATGTAAAATCAATTTTCATGAAAAAATGGAAGAATTAAATTTTTAGTTGAAGATTTTTTTTCAACCAGTGATATAAATTTAAAAAAAAATTTCGAATCATCAACCATGTTTTGGTTTGATTTTCAACAAAAAAGATGTGATTCCTATCACAAGAGAATAATTTGCAGCCCAAAAAGACGAAACATCAACCAAAAAATATTTTTTGAACCAAGAAAAAAAGGGTCAACCAAAACAAGGAATTTTCAAGCCAAAGAGATAAATTTAAAAAAAAATTCAATTTTAAAACAAATAGATGAATTTTGAACAAAAAAAAAATGACTTGTAATAAATTAGTTCAAGTTTTGATCAATTATTTGAAGTTTCTAACAAAATAGATTCATTTTTTCACAAAAAATGTAATAGTTGATATTTCAACCAAAGAAGACGATTCTCTACTAAACAACTGAATTTCTAAATCGAGGAAAAATTCAATAGAATAAATTATTTTCGCGGAAAAGAATGACTTCATGAACAAACTTGTTGAATTTCAAAGAAATATTTGAATACGTTTCAACAACATAATGAAATTTTCCTCTGAATAGTGGAATTTTTACCCAAAAAGAGATTGATTTTAAAACCATAATATAACATTTGACTTTTTAAATAAAAAAATTAACCGAACAGATGAATTTTTGAACAGACGCGATAAACTTTGGACCAAAAATATGATAATTAGACTTTGGAATCAACAATAATTATATTTCATGAATTTTCAACAGAAGGAGATGACTTTTCCAACAGAAAAAAATATATTTAATCCGAAAGAACAGATTTTTTATCCAGACAGACGAATGTACAACAAAACAGTTGGATTCTCAACAAACAAAAAAAAAAATTATCGACCAAAAGGATGACTTTCCAATAAATAAGTATATTTCCAATCAGACAGTTTAATCTTTTACAAAAAAGAAGTTCTAAACCAAGAACGTGATAGTAGAATCATTGGCTGAAGAGAATAAATTATCTTCCAACCACAAAAACTACTTTTTATCCAAAGAAGATGACATTTTTACCAGAAGAAGAATTTTCAATCCAAAAGGAGAGGGTTTCTATCCTGGAAAACAAACTTTTAACAAATTAGTTTACTTCTCAACCAAATAGTTACATTTTTAACAAAGAAAGACAATTTTTTACCAAGAAGTACAATTTTTATCCAAAATAAATTAATTCTTAACCAAAAATATCAAAGTAGACTTTTTAATGAAAAAGAATCAACTTCCAACCATAAAAATTCATTTTAAAGCTCAAAAGATGACTTTGTAACAAAATAGTTGAATTGTCAATAAAATAATTAAATACTAAACCAAACAGAACAATTTGAAACCAGAAGAAATTATATCCACGACTAAAATATAATATATATTTTAATATTTTACTTTTTAATCAAGAATAATACATTTCAAACTGAAAATAGTTGAATTTTCTTATTGCTTTTTGTGACCCAGGACCTGAAACATAGATTTTTGATATTCGATAGGAAATTATACTCTTAACTGTTCTCCGCTCCGGAAATTCATACTTTTCATATTATATCCATTAATTATAACTCTAATATGTCAATTATTGGTCATTCATCCATTTTTGAACGGAAAATCAACTTTAAAATTGCAATTATAAAATAATTTCCATCATATTCAGTTATTCATGTAATTTTTAATGCTAATATTATCTCTTAATCATAATTTTGCCGAATTTCGTCGGCAAAATTTCGAAAAGATGAAAAATGGAATAAAATTGAAAAAACCCCCTTAAGACTTACAGAAAGAGGATATTCTATTTTATCTTGCCATTTTGTGATCTTACTCATTCGAAAAATTCAAATTTTTGGAGTAAACCATTTTTTTTCTTTTCAATAAATAGGTAATGCTTAGTAAACAATGATCCGATTGAAAAATACTCTCCCTATCCTCAAACAGAAAATTCAGGTTCTAAATTATTTACCTACCCAAACATTAAACCAGTAGTAGGGAAAGATAATTAATGTAAGAAAACTGAATGAGTTTATTACAAAATAATATATTTCTAGTCAGTTGCATTCTAATATTTTACATATGTACAGATTCAATCATTTTTCTCATCACGAGATCACGATTAGAGTCAATTAAATGAAATTCTTTGGAGATTCGAATCCTCTGCGTCTGCTTAATTATTATGCATTGTCAATTTTTCACTACAAATTATCAACGTCGAATTCCAGCAATTCAACATTACCTAAATTTGGATTATAAATCTGCTTTTTTGTTTTCGGTGTCATCATCTTTAGAACATTACTCAAATTTTTATAAGTCTCTACTGCCTGTAAAGTTTCAGTGTCAGGTTCAGGAAAACTCAAACCTTTTTCAATTACGTCGAAGGTTTTCTCCAGACTCTCTTCGAATTCCTCAATTTCTTTTGTTGCTTCCAGCTCTTGGTCCAGTACCGCGCTTAGAATATGTGCCTACCAACAAAAATAGTTTGATGAAAAAAAAAGCTTTGACGTTTCGATCTGAAACGATTCAATTCCACGCATTCATTCGAAATAATTGAAATTTCGGATGCCCATAATTTATTAATTTTTTAATTTTCTTTCTTTTTCAACTCAAACTTGTTTCATTTCAGGTGCTATTATTTTTCCCTGCTGATAGTTAATAAATTTATTTATAAAAGTTTTATCTGAAATCATCTAATTCAAAATTGTCAGATTTCAAACGCTCTCAACTTTAATGCTTTACAATTTTAACAATTTAAAATAAAAATCTGATTACGAAATTTACCCTCTTCGCTCGAATTTGCATGCTTTCCAATTTGTTTTTCAGATCTTTGAATTCCTCATCCGTGTATTGAACTGCTTGGCATTTATCTTCTTCGAGCAGAACGTTCTCTGGAATCGCAATATATTTTTCAACAATACTCTGTAAAACATCAAAACGTCGATTATTGCAAAAAAATATTCATGCAAGTATTTTGTATTTCAATTAATTATCATACATCACATAACCTATTGTCGTAAAAAAGGAGGATAAGTGATAATTTTCCCAAAGTTAGGTGGCATAAAAAAAAGGATATAAGTTGAAATAATATATGAATCAATGAATATTACCATTCAGTTTCTTTGACTTATATTAAAATTTGGGTATATCCCCAAAATATGAAAAGCAGCATGAAGTGTCAAAAATGCTCTTGAATTTGAAAAATAACGTATTTAGGAAGAATTTCTCTCCTACTTTTCTATATGATTCTATTGGAGGAAGATTAATTTGCCAAAACCTTTTTTGGGAATAGCAAACCGTTTTGAAAAAATCGACTGGTCAAAAAAACATTCAATCTCAAGGCCATGTTAAACTTACCCTATTCCTACCTTACCGACATCTTTTTTTGCAACAACTTACGTCTACACCGAAATAGATATCGAGTTGATATTTTCAGGAAAGCCTTAGAAAATAATAAAATATGTTTGTATACAACACTTGGTACAAAATGAAAAAAAAAAAAAATTTTCGAGACATTTTTTTCAAAATTTTTGACCAAATATTGTATACAAACGTAATTTATTTTTTTCTTAGGCCTTCCCGAAAATATCAACCCGATATATATTTCGGTGTGGACGCGAGTTGTTGCAAAAAAAAACGATAATTTGGGTCACGTGACCTATGTAGCTATGTTTAACACGGCCTTAAGGATTGAAATATTTATTTATTGAATATTCATTCAAACTATATAAATATAACCTTTTCATACCAAATGAGACAATTTATCAACGAAGTATATGATATTTCAACCCAAAAGTTGAATTTTCAATTTTGAGGATTAAATTTTCCAATCAAGAAGTTGAATTTTCAAGCAGGAAAATGAATTTTTAACATAGAAGATGAATTTTTTACTAGAAATGACGAATATACAATAAAATACATGTATTTCTGAATTAAAAAAAAAAAATTAATGATCAACAAAGAAGACCAATTTTTCAACCAAAAAGACGAACTCCTATCGAAATTTATTATAAAAAAATACTGATTAGAAGAAATGTCAACCAAATGAGTTGAACTTCAAACAATCAATTATCTTTTGCTCAAGAAAAAATGACAATTTCAAGCAAACTGTAGAAGTTTTAACGAAAAAAAAATTTTTTTACCATAAAATAGTAGAATTTTTTTAAAATTTTGAACAAAATGTTCTCTACAATCGTAGTTTATTATTTTCCGAAGATTTTCCTAAAATTTCAACTCGATATCACATTCGGTGCGGACATGAGTGTTGCTAAGAAAATGTCGGTAAGGTAGGAATGGGGTAAGTATATATTCCGGAAAAACTGCAGTTTTTTAGTACTATACATTTTTCATATAATTTCACTTACAATAAGTAGCAAAGAATAGCTCCACATTGAAAAAGGGAGCCTTAACTAAGAAATTAGCAAAAAAATGAAAAACCGTGGATTTTTCAATCGAAAAGATATCTTTCTACTGGAAAATATCAATTTTCTACGGAGGAAGAATAAATTATCAACATAATAGTAAAATTTTCAAATATAAACGCAATTTTCAACCAAAAACAGACCGAAGTTAAATTCATAACCATTTTGGTTGAAAATGATATTTTAGGTTTGGAAATTGAACTATTTTGTAGAAAGTTATCACGGCAGGAAATTTGACTACTCTCTAGAGAATTCGCCTTTTTAGCTGTCTGGTTAAATATTGAACTGTTTTTTTCAAAGATATAATTATTTTGCTGAAAAGTTGTCTTTTCGCGTTGAATCAACGGTTTTTTTTTATCTAGAATATAAATCTATTTTTTTTAAATATCGACTATCGACTACATTTCTCATGAAGAATTTCTTTTTGGTCCAAAATTGACCGTTTTCCATTTTAAATTGAGATATTTTATTGGTGTAGATATATATGTATGAGAAATATTATTTTTTCTGTAAAGAATTATTCTTTTTTCATTAGATATTCCACTTGTTCGTTCTATATTAATCTCTTATCGTCGAAAATTTGACTGTTTCTGGAAAATTCGTCTTTACAGATAGAGAATACGTTCTTAACGAATGAAAATTCAACTATTTTCTAAAAAAAATTCGTCTTTTTCGATTGAAAATACAAGATTTTGGTTCAAAATACGACTGCTTTTAGTTCAAGTTGAATGCTATTTATTGAAAAATGCGATCAAGTCGTTCAGAAATGAACGATCTAAATAAGGCTCGTTTATTTTCAAAAATTTAACTGCTTTGATAAAAATTCATTCTTGCTAGAAACTTCAACAGTGTTATAGAAAAATTGTCTTTTTAGCTCGAAGATTCAACTATTTGGTAAAAATGAAACTTTTTGTGTCGGTTGAAAATTAATCTCTTTCATGTATGGTATCAGTTGGTTTCATCGTTGAAGATCGCATCAAAATCATGTCTCACGTGTTCGAAAAAAATGATCCACATCATTCTGCAATTCGAAAACAAAATTTACTCCAAAATCAATTTGAAAGTATCTTTTAAACAGGAGCTGATACTAAAAAACAGAGTCCAGATTAAGAACAGAAAAGAACTAAAATGTCACTAGAAATTTCCTGGTTATTTTCAAAAATTCCAGGAATTCTGGGTTCTGTAGCAACCCAAAGCGAATTTAATTTGGAAGGTTCCAGGGAAATATAAACGCGATGGACGCCACTGAATCAACAGGTGGCTTTCCGCGGTTTATATATTATATTCAAATTAACCTTGCTTATTTTCCAGTTTTTTCAACAAAATATGAGTCTAAAAGTATCAAACAAGTTCTCCTAAGAGTTTCTCACATATTATTCTAACATTTATCATATTTTTAACAGTTTATAAGAATGTACTTGCGTGCTATATCTTGAACGTTGGAAACCACCTGTTGATCCAAGCCCGATTCATGTAAAGAAAACCTTTTTGTTCGCATATACCTCGATATTTTTCAAATACGGCTGTGCTCCCTGTATGCAGGCTTTTCTCAACTCCTTTATATTAGATTTGAGAGTGGCCTTTCCTTCTTCATCTGGCTGGTATTTCTTCTCCAACGCATCATACAAATTTCGACATCGTGATTTAACCTTCGCTTCAACCACATCTTTGACTGAAAATACGAGGAATTTGTTAAAAATTGGCAGGATTTTCCAAAGATCAGTTTCATGTAATTATCCTCGAAAGATTCTGAATATTTATTAACGGTCATTATGGGTTTTTTTTTTTATTAAGATTGTTTAAAGAAAAAGGTTAATCCGGTAATAGAAATCGAAAAGAATGCATAAAATTTAATTAGGAGAAAATAAAAATGTCTACTTTGAAAAAAATGCCAGGCACCTGAACAAAGAACTCGTGGAAGAAAAGCGAGCGAGAACAAAGAAAGCGTTACTTTTGACTAGAATCCAGATTCCAGTTCACAAAAGCGGGAACTTGTTACTCAGTTGGCAAAAACTGAAGGGTTTTACTGTGCGTGACCCAAGGTCAAGAAAAAAGAATGTAAAACTGCACGGAAGACGAGAGCGTGAGGAATTTATTTTTCCATCAAAGCCATAGTTTTATTCAAAAATTGAGTAGTCGTGGGAGTTTCATGAGGGGAAGAATAGGTTGGCGATCTTAGTATCATCGAGTGAGATGTTATAGCAGATTGCAGGAAGCTAAAAAATCAGAGAGCGTCAGCCTTTGTGAGTCCTCGTCCAACGAATGCGGGAAAGTGCTCCAAGCATTGGACGAGTGTGACTCTAGTCATGATCAAATTCCCATGAAACTAAAGTCCACTCGCCCAACAATTGAAACTAGTAAAAATCCAGTGGGCAGCAGATCCAAAGAATGAAATCTGAAAAGCATACACAAAGAGAAAGTCAAGTCAAAACGGTGGCGTCTTACGGGTCGCGTAAACGGTTCTCGAGTGAAAGCCGAACAGCTGCATTTCGTATTCTTCGCGCTTGCGCTTGTTAATACCCGCCATCGTGTCCAAAAAGCACGCCGAATTAAATTTTTTTATTCACGTAATCACTGGTTTTTTTTTATTCCGAAATTCCTGCGAGGTTCAGCGTGATGGAGCAAGATTGCAGAGCTCAGAACATTTGACGTCCGTTGCAGTCCGTTGACAAATGAACATGGCGTCGATCGCGGTTGCTTGCGTATGCCTCGGTTGGAGGGCCTGCTTTGTACGCAGCGCCCCCATACCAGGAGCGTCAGTGCCGTAGCTATTATTTTCAAATATTTGGTCCTGTCGCCCTTAATCACCCCTATCCGGCTGCTTGTAAGAGCCGTTGGTGGCGCTTCTGCGCTTCTACCTGGTCACTGATCTGTATAATACACTGGATAGTGGATGACGACACAAACGCGTCTTAAGTTGAAGCAAAGAATCTTTGTTAGCAAGCATGTTTGTAATGGCTGTCCTCGTTCTTGACGCCCACCATGGAGAATAGACATAAGGAGATCAAACTAGTGGAACTAAAAATGAGCACTTTCCTGTTGCCAGAAGTTTGAGA
>WSXT02161905.1:0-10041 GCA_011762715.2 Neuroterus valhalla | reverse complement strand
AAAATCTCGTAGTTATTGCGCAGATAGCCCTGTCATTTTTACGGAGCGTCCTGTAATTTTTACTCGTACACTTGAAGTTGAATGCTCGATTGTCACGTGGTCGGTGACTTGTTGACTGCATGAAGAACAAAGAATGTTTCCCAACCGGGAATCAATTTCCCTTTCAGCATTACATCTCCAAGTGAATTCATAATTAAACCGGATGTAATTATTAAAGTAGCGTCGGTGGTGTGTATTTTGATAAATGGTGCAATAGATTTGTATTTGAATTCAATACGCGACGCGACTTCCTAAAATCTATTCTGTAAACATAACCTCTTGCATGCGATGGTAATTTTTCTTCTTATATATTTACAGAGTATCAAAATGTTGATGGTTGAGCATAATCTTAAATTTTGTTTGCGTGCACGTGTGATTGGAAATTTCACGGTGCTGTCCCATAAAATATATTAGGCCTAACTGTACTTTTCACAAGCACCCCATTCACGTCCCAACATTACGGTGCGTAACTGTAATTTTTACCGGTACCATCTCCGCAATTTTCACTATAAACTTCTCTCCGTGTAGTTGTTGGTGCGTTCACGAGCCAAGAAAGAGCCCGAAATGCTGACCTCATTTTGATTTTTTAAATATTTCACATGGAGGGTAGTTTCTCTTTCCGTACAGGTGGATTTTGATAATTGGTTTTTGGTGCGTTCAATAGCCCAAAAAACCCAAAACTCTGACGTGTTTTTTCCTGCATTTTTCCATTTTTTCACATGAGGGTAGTTTTATTTTGCGTAGGGGTGGTTTTTCAAAATTGATTGTTGATGTGCTTGAGAGCCCAAAAAAGCCCGAAATTCTGACGCGTCTAATTTTGAATTTTTTCAAATTTTTCACACGGGGGTAGTTTCATTCTGGGTAGGGGTGGTTTTTGGGAACTGGTTCTGGGTGCGTTCGAGAGCCCGAAAAAATCCCAAAAATCTCACGTGTTTGATTTTTTATTTTTAAAATTTTTTATAAATTGGAGGTGCTAGCTTGGTTCAAGCCAGCACCTACACTTGAAATGCGAATTTTTGAAGAAAGTAGTAAAGCCCAAAAATCAGCAATACAGCCCAAAAAGCCCGAAATTCTTATGCAAAGAAATTTGGGAATTTCGGCTGTGGAGGTGCTAGCTTGATGGACCTGAACTTTCTCGCGCCGGAGAGGAGAAACTTGAAGCAATACGGGCTACCAGAAGAGGTTTTGAGAAGAAAGATGAGGAGAATCTTAAATGTCTCGTCTCTGGAGGAAACAAACTTGAAAAATTGTATCTACCATGACCTCAAACTGCGTGCACCTTGACACACTTTGTGCAGTTCCAAATTTGGGAGTGTGCTTTTCTGAATAAAAATACATGGCAACAAATTTTTCGTAGGGTGCGGAAATCTGTACGTAATCTCAGAAGTCTTTGGAAAGATCTTTTCAAATATTTGTAAACAGTTTGAATAGAATCTTCCGTAGCTATGGGAATTATTGTAAAATTTTAGAATCCTTCAAACCTTTCCAAAATTTCCGAAATCTCAGGTAATCTCTTGGCTATTCTGTATTACTGCAAAAGTTCTCGAGAATTCTCGTAAATATATTTCTAATCTTTAGAACCCATCTAAATTGTCGAAGAATTTCTAGAGTCTTCTGAAATCCATCGAAATTTTATCATGTTGATTTAAGAGCTTCTGAAATCTTATATTGCTCTGAAATAATTTACATTTTTTGAAGTCTATGTGGAATCATTCATAATATGCTGCACACTTTTTCAATGTAAGTGAAGCCATCTTCGATTTTTCAAAACATTTTAAAATGATTTATGACAATGAAAGTCATTGTGAAATTCTAAGATGTTCCAAATCCTCCGGAATCACTGAAAATCGGAAAAATTTATGAAAATCTTCTGGATCATATCTGATAAATGTCTGCAAATCAGATTATTAAATTGATTAGCTAATCTCATGATCGTGAAGAAAAATTAAGTGTCATCCTTGCCGATTTTGGGTTAAATACAAAGAAATGATTTTTAAACTTTTTTTGTAAGTTGAGGACACTTCACATCTCAAAATTTTGTTTTATTTGCAAATAATGAGGTATCGCAATGAATAAGGTTTCACGAAGGAAACCCTACATGAGACGTGGTATATTCTTGCTTCCCGTATTAGGAGGTTCCATAATTCAAAAGAAAAAAAACGGAAGTAATCATAAATTTTCATCTGCAAGAAATAGGATATACACTGGCTGAGTATTTGCAATATCTTCGGGCATAGATAACGATCTACTGTAGTGGGTTGCAAATAAAAGCATCAATTCTAGTAGCGAATAGTCTTTTCTTCGGAAATATTTATATCACCTGCTTATATAGCCTTTCTATCGCTCACCAATTTATCACAGGGCTTTCATTCTCACATTCCGTGTAAAACCTCTTGGATATGAACGGAAAAGTATTGGAACACCAAGTCCGATTCCAGGAGGTGGTAAGCTCGCTGACTTATTGGACGGCCTATCTAAAGACGTATATCGATTTTCCCTCATTTTCCTGGTATTCACCGTCAATTATCCACAGCTTTGTATCGGAAATGTGAATCTTCTACCGAAAATTGTATTTTTCTGCGAGCAAATATCATTGACAATTGATTCCCAACCCCGGTTGAGAGGATTAATGATTGGTCGGTTCGTCACGTGCCATGCTATCGCGTGACTAACGATGCTGCGGCAGAGAAATGGAATGAAAAGAAGACCAACCGCATTCCATTTTCAGTACTGGATTGCTTCTGATGCTCGTTTATTTAAAATAAAACAACGCCTTCTCGATAAGCGAAATGGTGAGAACAGTAAGGTTGCAGTAAATGAAGCCTGTCAATAATATTGATGGCAGTAAACGACGGGTTTCTTTATTGGTCTCGACACTCGAACAATAATGTCTATGACGTTTCCATTGGAAATATACCTTACGAGTATAAATTCTGCTTTACTTTTTTGCGACTTTGACTTTACATCTCAGCTTTTCACTGCATTGCGATAAAAACATAATTTATCACTATGAAACAACTTCCTGGTATATATTTCAATTCTTCGACAAGATTTTTCATGTTCTGTTGTTTGACAACTACCATACTGAGGATTAACATATGTGGAAGGAATATCGATGTTATTATATCGTTAGGTGGAATTATATATATATATATATATATATATATATATGTATATCACTTTCAAACTTTTTTTATGGACTTCTTCTGAGCTGAATATCTGAATGACATGTGACTTTATCAGCACAGAGCCGAATCGGACTCCCTAGGTGGGAATTCAAGCTCTTTCGTTATTTTTCCGATGAGCATTCTGGTGAACATCTTACGCACGGCAGTGAGCAGGCCTACGGCTAAGGATTGTGACCAGCTTACCATAACCATTTGGAACTTAAGCGACTACAGCGTCCATTCTCATGAATTCACTCAGCCATATGAACAATATTATCTTCCACCGATCTTCAAGATTTCAGCGATGATAACATCCACACCATCAGCCTCATCATCCTCCAGTTTCATATTGATGGGTAGGATTTCGTTAATAATAATTTTTTTTTCTGTCTTTTACAATGGCTTTTTTCTGTAATCTGTCTCAAGCTAAATATCTGATCCGCACATGATATCCGTGGCATGAATCCACATTGAGCTTCTCAGATACTTTATTTTGTTACTCCCGTTACTTTATCAATAAGTATTTTGGTTAATATTTTTTCCACAGTATCTAGAAAGCTAATTTTACTATGATTATTACAGACACCTGGATCACTCTATCCCTTGTAGATTGGGTCAATAATTGCCTTTCTTCAGCCACTCATAAATTCGCTATTAACGGCATACATATTCATTAATTTAAACAGCCACACAAACAAATATCCGCCACCGAACTTGAGCATTTCAGAGGTAATACCATCCACACCGGCAGCCTTACCATTCTTTAGTTTTTTAATTTATGGAAATAATGTCATCGATACCGATTCTGCTTCCGTATCCATTTTTGTTTCCTTTTTCGTTTTGATTTTATCTCTGCTTTCTTTTACCAGTATGTTTGCATCCCTCTCTTTATCATTATGATAATTTATGACCCTAGTTTTTTCCCGATCGCTAGGCCCTCTTATGTTCAACATTCTCGGGTACGCTTCTTTTTTCTCGTTGACGGCAACGCGTATTTCATCATTCCACCACTCATCACCGGACTTTTTCTCCTACAATCACAGTGCTCTAATCTTCCGAAGCACCTTCGGAAACTCCATTCCGGAGTATTATCCATGCACCCTCGACATTTTTGTTGTCTAATTCTGTGTTTCAATAACCCTTGTGACCCTTTTTACGATATACTATTTGTACTTCTTGTTTTTGCAAATTATCTATTCTGACTCGCGTCAGTTTCGGTTTTTAATAATTCCTCTTCTCCTCTATTCCTGGCCTAGCTTCCGCCTCTGCAACAAGTATACGAATGTTTCATTTTGTCCTTGAACCCAGTGTGTGTAATAAACAAACCCTGTTCTTACCACAAACTGATCAACTTATCCCCATTGCCATTACCATCGCGTTGTCAGTACCATCGCGTTGCACACCAACCCAATCGTTCATGTCTCCGAGTAATATTATTCTTTCGCCTGAATCACATGTTTCTAATACATCATTCAATGAGTCCCATCAGGTGTCTTTTGCCTTTCTACTGTCACTATCACCACGAGCATAGCATGATACAATAAACAGTCTTCTGATTCCCACTTTCATTCTCACCCACATTAATCTAGGAGATACACACTCATACATTTTGACATGCTCTTTATCTTTCATTGATAATTAGACCAATTCCATGACTAGCACGTGATTCTACGTCTTCTCTTGACCAGAGTTCGAGACTATTCTCCACCTTAATAATCTCATATCCCTTTTTCTCCGTTTCCAGTACGTGCAGAATATCTAGCTTTCTGACGCGCATAGTATCCCGCAGCTCTTTTTCCTTAAGATAATTTACAGCATTCCACACACCCAGTCTCCATTCACCTCCTGAAACTTTTCCGAAGGCTCGCGGTCTGTTAATGAAAGCGTCAGCCGTGTATTCCAGAGCTATATTAGAGTTTACATTATTCGTTGTGTAAATTATCCACCCAAGCACTAACTTCAAGCGACAAAATGCTCACTAATTATAGTCATGTCCAAGAAAAGGGCTGATGTGTTATACAGTGGTGTATCAATCCATAACGTTGGTCACCACCAAACATCAGTCATGTAAAGGAAGGTTCGAAAGGAAAGAGGTAGAAACAAATGAAGCCGGAACGGAACGAGTTTTTATTGGTTATGTTAGACTGAGGAGGGCACAGTCTCCTACAGTTTGATGATTTCGGTGGCCAAGCTTTGGCTCGAAATCTGGTAGAAAACGCCTTTTTTTCTCTTTTCTTGAAGTTGAAGCCCGAGCAGTCAGAAATACGAAAGCACTGTATCACTCTCAAAGTCATTTTTATCCAAAAAGCATTAAATTTAAACGTAACTTCACAATCACAGGTCGAAAAGTGTTTTTCACATAAATGAAACCTTCAAATAAGAATAAGTGACATGTGGACCGCCCTCTACGAAATTTTACTTTGAACTGATATCTCTTGGGTCCTTGACCAGATGTATTTACTTGAGCTCTTAACGACCAAAGAAAAAAAAGATTTTTGGCTAGTTTTGGAGATAAAGTATGAGAAAAATCTTCCAAGGCACTAAATTCCTCAAACAAATACAGTACAAGTTAGGTTCAAAAAGAATATAACTCCAATCCAAACGAGATGGAAATTCAATCTCGATTTCAATTGCTTTCAGAAAAATTCTCAATAAATTTCAAATTGATTTGATAAAGGATTCGAAAATAAGATCCTACTAATATCCGATTTAAAACCAACTATATTCTGAACAAAAATATGTAGAGAATATTTATTGAAACTCCTGTTCAATTCTTTTAACAAGATGCAAATTGAATCTGAATATGAGTTATATTCAGAAAAGTTCCTAATAAATTCAATTCTCCATTATATTTAAATTTAGGTTGATTTATAAATCTTAATGAATTCGATAAAGGATTCCAAAAAAAATGCTACTAATATCCGATCTAAAACCAACCAACCAACCATATTATGAAAAAGAACATGTAGGGAATATTAATTGAAACTCCTTTTCTATTCTTTGAGCAAGATGAAATTCAATCTGAATTTCGATTACATTCAGAAAAATTCTCAAATAATTTTAAATGAATTCGATGAAGGATTCGAAAAAAATTCTACTAATATCCGATCTAAAACCAACTATATTCTGAAAAAGAGTATGTAGAAAATATTTGTTGAAACTCCTTTTTAATTCTTCGAACAAGATGAAAATTCAATCTGAATGTCATATATAATCAGAAAAATTCCTAATTTTCAAATTATTTCGATATATGATTGGAAAAAAAACCTTCTAAAATCTAGTATAAAACCAACTAAATTCTGAACAAAAAATATGTAGATAATATTAATTGAAACTCTCGTTCAATTCTTTGAACAAGATGAAAATTCAATCTGAATATCAATTACATTCAGGAAAATTCTCAATAAATTCCAAATTAATTCGATAAAGGATTGGGAAAAAACCCTCCGAAAATCCAGTATAGAACCAACTAAATTCTAAACAAAAAATATGTAGAGAAAATTGATTGAAACTCTTGTTCAATTATTTGAACAAGATGAAAATTCAATCTGAATATGAATTAAATTCAGAAGAATTCTCAAATAATTTTAAATTAATTCGATAAAGGATTCGAAAAGAAATGCTACTAATGTTCGATGTAAAACCAACCAACCAACCATATCCTGAAAACGAATATGTAGAGAATATTTATTAAAACTCCTTTTTAATTCTTTGAAAAAGATGAAATTCAATCTGAATTCCAGTACATGCAGAAAAATCCTCAACAAATTTAAATTGATTCGATGAAGGATTCGAAAAAACTGCTACTTATATACGGGCTAAAACCGACTATATTCTGAAAAAGAGTATTTAGAGAATATTTATTGAAACTCCTTTCTAATTCTTTGAACAAGTTGAAAATTCAATCTGAATATCAATTATAATCATAAAAATTCCTGATAAATTTCAACTTAATTCGATATATGATTGAAAAAAACCTTCTAAAATCCAGTATAGAACCAGCTAAATTCTGGATGAAAAATATGTAGAGAATATTTATTGAAACTCTTGTTCATTTCTTTGAACATGTCAAAAATTCAATTAAAATTTCAATTATATTCAGGAATTTTACTCAATAAACTTCGAATTATTTCGATAAAGGATTCGAAAAAAATTCTACCAAAATCCGATCTAAAACCAAATATATTCTGAACAAAAATATGCAGAGAATATTTATTGAAACTGCTGTTCAATTCTTTGAGAAAGATGAAAATTCAATCTGAATATGAATTATATCCAGAATACTAATGTCCGATCTAAAACCAACTAATTTATTGAGAATATACTGAATGTAATTGAAATTTAGATTGAATTTCCACCTTGTTCAAAGAATTACACGAGAGTTTCGATAAATACTCTCTATAAAATTTTTGTTCAGAATTAAGCTGGTTCTATACTGGATTTTAGAAGGTTTTTTTTCCAATCATATATCGATTTAAACTCAAATTTATTAAGAATTTTCCTGAATATAATTGATATCCAGATTGAATTTTCATCTTGGTCAAAGAATTAAAAAGGAGTTTCAATAAATATTCTCTACATATTCTCTTTCAGAATATGGTTGGTTGGTTGATTGGTTTTAGTTCGGATATTAGAAGCATTTCTTTGGAATCCTTCATCGAATTTATTGGGAATTGATAATTAATCTGAATTTAAATTTAATTGAGAATTAAATGTAATAAGAATTTTTCTGAATATAATTCATATTCGGATTCGAAAAAAAACGCTACTAATATCCGATCTAAAACCAACCAACCAACTAACCTTATTCTGAAAAAGAATATGTAGAGAATATTTATTGAAACTCCTCTTTAATTTTTTGAACCAGATGAAAATGTGGTCTGAATATCAATCATATTCAGAAAAGTTCCCTATATATTTCGAATGAATCCGATAAAGGATTCGAAAAAAAAATGTCACTAACATCCGATCCGAAACCAACCAACCATCCAACCAACTAACCTTATTCTGAAAAAGATTATGTAGAGAATATTTATTGAAACTCCTCTTTAATTTTTTGAACCAGATGAAAATTTAGTCTGAATATCAATCATATTCAGAAAAAATTTTAATAGATTTCGAATGAATTCGATAAAGGATTCGAAAAAAAAAATCTACTAATATCCGATCTAAAACCAAATATATTCTGAAGAAGAATACGTAGAGGGTATTTATTGGAACTCCTGTTGAATTCTTTGAGCAGGATGTAAATTCAATTTGAATTTCAATCACACGAAGAAAAATTCTAAACAAATTTCAAAATAATTCGATAAAGGATTATAAAAAAAAAATCTACTAAAATCCGATCTGAAACCAACTATATTCTGGAGAAAAATATGTAGAGAATATTTATTGAAATCCCTGTTTAATTCTTTGAACAAGATGGAAATTCAATCTGACTATCAATTATGTTTAGAAAAACTCTTAACAAATTTCAAATTAATTCGATATATGATCCGAAAAAAATCCTTCTAAAATCCAGTATAAAACCGAATAAATTCTGAACAAAAAATATGTATAGAATATTTATTGAAGCTGCTGTTCAATTCTTCAAACAGTATTCTTTGAGAATCCTGTTGAATTCCTTGGAAAGCAGTTGAAATGACCCTTGTGATATCTTTCGGGAATGGAATACTTACCTTTTTTTTCAAAGTTGAAGCCTGAGCAGTTGGAAATGCGACAGCACTGTGGCACTCTCAAAGTCATTTTCATGCAAAAAGCATAGAACTTTGGACGTAACTGCACGATAGGGTGGTCGAAAAAATTTTTTTTCGAATTTTTATGCAATAATGACCTTTGACATGACATGACATGACCCTTTTCTCTTCACAATTGGTCACAGAATGCGAATGAAATATTACTTTTCAAAAATCACCCCCATAAGTCTGTTTTATAGGGTCCCGAAAACCCCCATAAGTGGAAAAATGGGTTTTTCGAGTTTTTGGCGTTAATTATGATTTTTTGCGGTTTTTTTAACGCAGATTGTTTCAAATAAATGAAATACTACTTTATACTGATAATTAGATGTTTATTTAAATTGTTTAAACAATTTATTATTGTTTTTAGCAACTTTCTCTTAGAAAAGGGTTAGAAAGTTAAGGTTTTTTCTGAATTTTTCAACTTATTTTCAACGTTTTAGTTAGAGCGAGTTAAAAATCAATTAAAGTCAACAAAAAAAATTGTTTAAACAATTTGTTATTATTCATAACAATATTCTCTTAGAATAATGCTATAAAGTTGCGGTTTTTCTGAAATTTACAATTTTTTGTACACTTTTCACTTGGAGTGGGTAATATTTATTTTAATTAAAAAAAAAATTGTTTAAACAAATTGTGAATGTCTATAGCTATCTTTCCCTAGATTAATACTACATAGTTGAGGTTTTTTCCTAAAATTTTAAACTTTTTATCACTTTCCGATTAGAGTAGAAAAATAATAATTCAATGTTAGGGAACAAATTATTTAAACAATTTATTATCATTGCTAATAATATTTTCTTTGCTTGATTATAGGAACTCACGGTTTTTTCTGAATTTAAAACTTTTTACCCACTTTTTACTTGAAATGAGTTAATATTTTATTTAATTTACCAAAAATAATTGTTTAAACAAAAATAATATTGTTAATGCCTACCTTCTCTGAGACTAGTGCTAAAAAGTTGCGGTTTTTTTCTAAACTATTAAGCTCTTTATCAACTTTTTACTTATAGTGAGGTAATGAATAATGCCAGTTAACAAACATGCTTATTTAAACAATTTATTATTGTTTATAACCATTTTCTCTTAGATAGGTGCTA
>WSXT02161894.1:0-10042 GCA_011762715.2 Neuroterus valhalla | reverse complement strand
GGGCGTGGGGCCTTGTGATCTATGTTTTCCGGAGAAGGGCTGGGAGGTTGAGATATTTTTGGCGTCCCTCTGGGGGGGGGGGCCTTGTGTGTTAATCTGTGTCCAAGACGGATCTTTCACGAAGATCCCTACTTCAACGCTTATAAGTTCATTCATTCACTTTAAGTAAATGAAGCTTTAATCCTCTTTGAAACGATCTGACGCTTTTTCAAACTGAAAGACGGCTTCTTTGTAAAATGATGATCTTATACGCAGAATGGAAAAGGGGTTCATGCTTGGGCCGTCACCCTAAGGGATTCAAGTTTTGTGTTATGATACTTGTCGAAGAAGGGGAAGAAAGTGTTCATATTTGTGTCATCACTTTGGCGTTCAAGCCTTGTGTTATGACATGTGACGAAGAAGGGAAAAGGGGTGTTCATATTTGTGCCGTAAATTTTGGGACGGAACTCTGGGGGGTTTAGCCCTTGTGTTATGATCTTTCACGAAAAAAGGAAATGAGGTTCATATTTGTGACGTCACGCGGGGATTCAAGTTTTTCATTTTAATCTTTGACGGAGAAGGGAAAAAGGGTGTTCTTATTCATGTCATCACCCAAGGAGGTTGAAGTTTTGTTGGTCGCCTGTACCTGAAAAGAAGAGGATTCATATTTCTGACCGCATCTTGCAGGGTTCAGGCCTTGTGTGATGTTCTGTGCCGAAGAAGAGGACTGTTCATATTTTTGCCGTCATCCTAGGGGGTTCAAGCCTTGTGTTATGATATTTACGAATGAGGGAAAGGAGTTTCATATTTGCGACGTCATACTGGGGTTCAAGCCTTGTGTTTTAATCTTTGACGGAGAAGGGAAAGGGTGTGTTCATATTTATGCCATCATTCAAGGGGGTTGAAGTTTTGTTTGGTCGTCTGTGCCGAAGAAGAGGAGAGTTCATATTTTTGCCATCATTTTAGGGGATTCAAGCCCTGTGTTATGTATCTTTCACGAAAAAGGGAAAGGAGGTTCATATTTGTGACGTCACGCTGGGGGTTCGAACCTTGTGTTATAATTTCTGATGAAGAAGGGAAAGGGGGTGTTCATATTTATGTCATCACCCAAGGAGGTTGAAGTTTTGTTGGTCGTCTGTATCTGAAAAGAAGAGGATTAATATTTCTGACGTCATCGTAAGGGTTCAGGCCCTGTGTGATGATCTGTGCCGAAAAAGAGGAGTGTTCATATTTTTGCCGTCATCCTAGCTGTTTCAAGCCTTGTGTTATAATATTTACGAATAAGGGAAAGGAGTTTCATATTTGTGACGTCATACTGGGGTTCAAGCCCTGTGTTATAATCTTTGACGAAGAAGAGAAAGGGTATGTTCATATTTATGCCATCATTCAGGGGGGTTAAAGTTTTATTTGGTCGTCTCTGCCGAAGAAGAGGAGTGCTCATATTCGTGACATCATTCAGGGGTGGTTTTGGCCTTGCTTCATGATTGGTGCTGAAAAAGAGAAGTGTTCTTATTTTTGCCGTCATCCTAAGGGGTCCAAGCCTTATGTTATGATCTTTTACGAGAAAGGGGATGAGTTTCATATTCGTGACGTCATGCTGGTGTTCAAGCCTTGTTGTATAATTCTTGACGAAGAAGGGAAAGGGTGTGTTCATATTTATGCCATAATCCAGAGGGGGTTGGGGGGGGGGTTAGTTCTGTGTGATGGTCTGTGCCGGAGAAGAGGAGTGTCCACATTTGTGACATCATTCAGGAGTGGTTTAGGCCTTGTGCTGTGATCCGTGCCGAAGAAGAGTAGTGTTCATATTTTTGACGTCATTTTGGGGTGTTCAAGCCTTGTGTTATTGTCTCCCATGAAAAATTGGAAGGAGGTTCGTATTTGTGACATCACGCTGGGATTCAAGCATTGTGTTATAATCTTCGACGAAGAAGGGGACGGATGTGTTCATATTTATGCCATCATCCAGACGGGTTGAAATTTTATGTTGTGGTCTATGCCGAAGAAGTGGAGTGTTTATATTTGTGACATCGCTTACGGGTGTTTAAGGCCTTCTGTTATGATATGTGCCGAAGAAGAGAAGTGTTCATATTTTCGCCATCATTCTGAGGTTTCAAGCCTTGTGTATGATCTTTCACGGAAAAAGGAAAGAAGGCTCATATTTGTGACACCTCGCTGGGGGTTCAAGCCTTGTGTTATAATCTTTGGCGAAGAAGGGGACGGGTGTGTTCATTTTCGTGCCATCACCCAGAGGGAGTTAAAGTTTTGTGTGGTAGTCTGTGCCGAAAAAGAAGAGTATTCATATTTCTGACGTGTTCTGTGCTGAAGAAGAGAAGTGTTCATATTTTTGCAGTGGCGGTCTGAGGGTGGGGCGGGGGGCGGTCCGCCCCGAGCCCCACAAAATGATAAAAATACGGAATGATACCTTTATTAATTGAAAAACTGCCATGTTTTTGTGTCCAATAAATCAATAGCTCAATGAGTATCGTCAATTCTTATTTCTTAAACCCTTCGTTACTAATAATTGGATTAGAAAAGTAAACTTGAGGGGCCCCCACACCAGTTTCGCCCAGGCCTCGAAAGTTCTTAGTCCGCTTCTGTATTTTTGCCATCATCCTGGGGGGTTTAAGCCTTGTGTTATGATCTTTCAAAAAAGGGAGAAAAGGTTCATATTTGTGACGTCACGCTGGGGTTCAAGCCTTGTGTTATGATGTTTGACGAAGAAGGGGACGGGTGTATTCATATTTATGCCATCATCCAGGGGGGTTGAAATTTTGTGTTGTGATTTGTGCCAAAGAAGAAGAGGATTCATGTTTGTGACGTCAACCTAGGGGGGTTCGGGCCTTGTGTGATGATCTGTGCCGAAGAAAAGAAGTGTTCATATTTTTGCCGTCATCATGTGGGTTCAAGCCTTGTGTTATGATTTTTCACGAAAAAGGAGAGAGAGTCTTCATATTTGTGACATCATTCAGGGGTGGTTAGGACTTGTGTGATGATCTGTGCCAAAGGAGAGAAGTGTTTATATTTTTGCCGTCATCATGGGGGTTCAAGCCTTGTGGTATGATCTTTCACCAAAAATGAAAGAAGTTTCATATTTGTGACGTCACACTAGAGGTTCAAGCCTTGTATTATTATCTCTAATGGAAAAGGGGTGTTCATATTTGTGCCATCACCCAGGGGGGTCGATCTTTTGTGTAGTGATCTGTGCCGAAGAAGAAGGGGATTGAACAAATATTAGAACACAAATATTTTCCGTCAACCTGGGGGGTTCAAGCCTTGTGTTATGATCTTTCATGAAAAAGGGAAAGGAGGTTCATATTTGTGACGTCATCCTGGGGGGAAGGGGGGGCTTGTGTGATGATCTGTGCCTAAGATCTGTGTTCATATTTTTGCCGCCATCTTCGGGGGTTCAAGCCTTGTGTTATGATCTTTCGCGGAGAAGGCAAAGCAGGTTCGTATTTGTGACGTCACGCTGGGGTTCGAGCCTTGTGTCATAATCTTTGATGAAGAAGGCGAAGGGTGTGTTCATATTTATGCCATCATCCAGGGGGAGGGGGAGGGGGGTTGAAGTCTTGTGTGGTGGTCTGTTCCGAAGGAGAGAAGTGTACATATTTTTGCCGTCATCATGGGGGGTGTTCATCATTATGTTATAATCTCTGACAGAGAAGGGGAAGAGGCTTCATATTCGTGACGTCACGTTGGGGGTTCAAGCCTTGTGTTATAATCTCTGACGGGGAGGGAGAGGGGGTGTTCATATTCATGCCATCACCCAGGGGGGTCGAAGTTTTGACGAAGACCCCCTCTCCTGAAGAAGGGGAGGGGTTGTTCGTATTCGTGACGGAGTTTGCGAATTCTATACTGTAAGCGGTCGTTTAACAGGTGGATAAAAAAGCGCCGTTTGGCGTCCGCATTGCTCTTGAAGAGTGAAACCGGTCGTTTAAATTCGGAATGAGGCTGCAATGAGCATTATGCAATGAAAAGTCCCATCTGTCATTATCCATGCTCGAAATTTAAATCGATGCTGTCCGGTACCGGCGCGCCGCTCGCCTTTAGAATCGCTTTAAAGCGTCGCGCTTGATCGCGTGTGGATCATACGGTTTCATAAGATGGAAAAATGGCTGCTGCTTGATAAACGTCAATCTTCTGCGATTTACTCTCGGTTTTGGTTTGCACTCCGCTTCGCTAAATTAGGTCAATCGAACTCGCAATGCTCCACAACACACGTATTTGCACCAAAAAATGTCATACAAGAAAGAACCACAGAAGATTATAAAATCGGAATTGCAGTCGTTTTTATCCTTTATATGAAAACAAGTAACCTCGATCTTGTGTAAGATTGTGTTATAGCAGGAATTCAATGTATTGATGTAGTTTTGCAGTGTAATAGGAATCTACTTTATCTACTACATTGTGTTTACTCATATAACCTAACTGTAGTCTTTTACAGTCAGGGCCGTGTGTAATATTTCTATGTGATAATTGTCCGTCGTCGCATTTGTGAAATCGCCCGCTTGGGTAATGTCCGCTCTTTCGAAAAAATTTCAGGATGGCTGACGTTGAGACCCAACAGATTTTTCAGAAATAGGGCCTAGAATCTCTAAAAGATATTTTTCGAGGTAAGTAATTTGTAGGCTTATGTAAACAAATATGTTTCGGAATCTAGTGTGTGTTGAACCTAAAGAACCTGTTTGACAGCGACCTTTGAGAACAATAGTATATTATGCACCTAGGGGGAGAAGAGGGACTTTTCCGACGAGTGTATGTTTTCGGTACAATAGTCAAAAAAGTCCCTCTCCCCCTTGTCGCATACGGTGCTTTTATAACAAATGGATGATTTCAGACATTCATCGAAAAACAGTCATGATTGGAGCCAATATTGGAGTTCGAAAAAAGGTAGCATGATCGCAAAGAAGTTCAGGAGTTTAAAATTCGATTTTGAAGTGTCTATAATATTCCGGAAATTTATGGAAATTTTTGGTAATTCATAGTTATTTTACAGGTAATTTCGTGGTAACTTAAGATGAGTAACCAAAAATTCAATTTCAAAATTTGTGTAAATGTACGGAAATTTATGGAAATTTCTGGTCTTTCATGGTAATTTTACAGGAAAATATGGTGAATTACCATAAATCACCCGAAAATCAATTTGAAAAATTTCCAGAAATTTATGAAAATTCTCGGAAACTTATATTAATTTTACAGACAATTTATGATAACGTGAGATAAATAACCCAAAATTAAATTTCAAAATTTCTGCAAATTTTCGGAAATTGATGGAAATTTCTGGTCTTTCATGGTAATTTTACAGGGAAATATGGTGACTTACTATAAATTACTCGAAATCCAATTAAAGAAATTTCCATGAATTTCCGGAAATATATGAAAATTTTTGGTAACGTATGGTTATTTTACAGGTAATTTATGATAACTTAAGATAAGTAACCCAGGATTCGATTTTGAAGTTTCTGTAAAATTCCGGAAATTTATGGAAATTTCTGGTCATTCATGGTAATTTCACAGGAAAATATGATGACTTACCATAAATCACCCAAAATTCAATTTCAAAAATTTCCAGTTTATGAAAATTTTCCGTATTTTATAGTATTCTCACAGTCAATTTATGGTAACTTAAGATAAGTAACCAAAAATTCAATATCAAATTTTCTGTGGATTTCCAGAAATTTATGGAAATTTTTGGTCATTTATGGTAATTTTACAGAAAAATATGGTGACTTACCACGAATCACCCGAATTTCAATTTAGAAAATTTCCAGAAATTTCCGGAAATTCATGAAAATTTTTCGTAATTTATAGTATTCTTACAGGCAAGCCTATTATCTGCAACCAAATTTTTCCTCAAAGTTTTTACGGTGCGTGGGATGATTATCGTAAAATGGAAGCTCGTAAGTGTATAATTTTCATTATTTATCTCTGACGTCACTTTCAACTCCCTAAGGACCAAAAAATTTTTTTTTTACTCCCTAGGGAGTGAAAAGTAGAGCTTTAGCCCCGCTTCGTAGGCGTCGAAAAGGCGTAAAATCATTCATGTGTTATGAAAAATCATTATGGGCATCATTATACCTCGCAGGAGCATTCTTCAAACCAAAGGGCATACTTTCAAACTCATATTGTCCATATGAGTGTTCTAGAATGCAGCTTGGCTTGTTTTTATAATATATTTCTTCTTGTTATTTCTTTTTTTTGATCATTTTACCGCCTCAGTTATGGGCCACTAGTGTGACAGTAGAAGTATAGGGTAAGGTTGTGAAGGTTGGACCCTAGTCAAGGTTGAACCATCGGGTTTTTTTCGTTTTCATCTGTCGCACCTATGAGCTAGCGTGTCAATACTACTCACGGTAGTACCAAACTTTTAGTATGGATCCGTCCATCTCGAGCTCGTTTTCCAAAAGTATGATGCTGACCTGACGCGTTCAAGAGTGCTAAAACTATTGTCGTCAAGGTCGGACCACCAATTCTTTTCTTTTTCTTCTTTAACGAATGTATTGTAGCATAATAATAAAAATGACATCGCTTAGCTGCATAGTACTTCCACATCAAAGCGAATTAACGAATTTTGATGGATAAATTTTAAACTTACAACAGGAATTCCAAATATAAGAGGAAAAGCGAGGAGGAATAGATCGTTGACGTTTTTTTCACTTTATTTCGATTTGAAGTTGTGCCAGATTGATCGCAAAATGAAGAAAAGCAAAGCCCTCATTCATACAAGTATTTTTTCTATTAGTTCCTGAAGATGGTCCAACCTTGACTACATGGGCCAACCTTGACTACCTTCTCTTCAAATTGCCCATTCTTTTTTTTCCCCAAGTTGAATAAATTTATTTCTCGGCCAACGAATTGGTAATCATTTGACCTTACTTTTTGTGGTTTTGGAATGCAAAAATTTTTCATTCAACAAAAGATATAGACTCAAGTCAAAACTGTGTCCAACCTTGACAACCTTCCTCTAATTGGATTTCATTTGAAATGGAAATTTCGCATGTGAATACAGGTGAGAGGGATGGACCCTAACCTGACGTAAGTTGACCTCCGCACCTGGATTCACTGGATATTTAACGGCACTGCAAAGAAAGTAAAGTAGTGGGCGACTTGGGCGCACAACAGTACTACGTCTTCTTGCTCGCACTGAGCGGGACCGGGACTCACTTACTCACTCACTGCGAAATCGATCCGGTTTACGAGCGGGAGAGCAAAAGAGCGGAGGTTCGCAGGATTCCAAGCCGCTACTCGCAATTTTGCACCGATCAGATTTTTTTCCGTGAAATTCCAAACTGCGCCGTAAACCTAAACTTTCCTTTTTTTTATATACCTGAAATTCCTGGAAAATAGAATAGAAAACCAAAAATCCAACGATCGAATTTGTACCAGAAGCCTCAAATGTCTCTCTTAACAATTTGTAATTAAAAAAAATTATTATGAAAGAAGAAAATGATAAATGGCAAAGGAACCTCCAAAAATCCGTTGCTTCTCTTTTTTCCTTCTCTTGGTACTTGAAACCGCTTAAGCTTACCAATTTTACAGTCCAGATCTAAAAAAAAGGTACTTGAAGTTACAATTCATTTTTTTTTTTAATTTCGGCACAATCAGTTTTATGCGAGTTATCGCATGTCAAAAATCGCTCAAAAATACGGAATTTTTTTTTGTCCTTCAATATAGTGAATACTCTATTTGGTTCAATGTTTTTGTCAAATGTACACGTTTTGGGCCCTCTAAACCCGAAAAACAGGTTTTTTAGGAATGTGTATGTATGTATGTGTGTGTATGTATGTATGTATGTATGTATGTATGTATGTATGTATATATGTATGTATGTATGTATGTATGTATGTATGTATGTATGTATGTATGTATGTATGTATGTATGCATGTATGTATGTAATTGTAATTGTAATTGGTCTTTGGCACACTCTTTCAGTGTCAGAAACTTAACGTCAGGTTCGTTAACCAGCTATTTTGGATGGAAATTGAAAAAGTTAGAGCATTTTGAAAATTTTTGAGACAATTTTTTTTCAAGATTCAAAAGTTGTAGGTACGGCTTTTTGCAGTAAGTAATAAGTGGAACAATTTATCCTCATAATTTTTTCTATGAAAACAAAATTGTCAGAGTTATGGCGTTTTCAAAATTCGAAAATATATACGAAAATGAGAATTTTTAGCTAAACAACGGTAGATATGAAAAGAAGTTTGGAGAAAAATATGTTCCTTTTTGGGAGCTCTTCAGGATGATCTCTACAACTTTCCGAGTTTTCTCAAAAAATCGAAAATGAAATTTCGGTCGCACAAAAAATGATGAAAAATAGAAAGATTCATTTTTTGGTTAAACTATGCAAGGTACGGGAAAATATAAATTAACAAATATTGGCAGACTTTTCTGGTTCAAGATTCATTCATTTTTTATTAAACTTAATTTTGGTATGAAGATTGATCTTTTTTTATTAAAATGCATGTTTCTGGTTGATGACTGATTTTTTCTTCTAAACTATTCTTTTGAATTTTTGTTTTGTTTAAGTCGGCTGTATCTGATTTAAAATTAAAATCTCCTTTGTTTGAAATATTTTAGGCATTTGTTTTCCGTAGTAGGAAACTAATTTTTTTAGTTCAACAAACCGTTTTTTAGTTTTTATTTGAATATTCGGTTACGCGTTGAACTCGTTCGTTGAAATGTTCCATTTATGATTAAAAATTTATCTTTTCGAGTTGAAAATTCACCTTCTTTGTTAATGATTACCGTATTTTGTTGATAAATTTTAAATCTGATAGATGGTTATTTAATAAGTGTTATTAAATTGTTTTTATCGAAGAATCAACTCTTTTTCGAAAAGCTCGTCACATTGGCTTGAAACTTCAACAATTTCCCGGGAAATTGAATAATTTCTTGGACAATTGAGTTTCTTTTTGAAAAATCATTTTTTTTCATAAAAAATTTGACAGTTTTGTGGGTAATTATTCGTCTTTTTGGCTTTTGAATTCAACAATTTTGCAAGTAAAAATGTTTTTGATGGAATATTCGTCTTTTTGATGGAATATTATTCTTTCCGGTCAGAAATTCATTTTCTTTTGCTTGAAAACTTACCATTTATTTTCAGGGTTGAACTATTTTGTTGAAATTATTTTCTTTGGGGTTGAACTTTTTTGTTGTTAATTTAAGTATTTTGTTGGAAATGCATCTCCTCTTTAATTCAAAAATTAAATTTTTATGTGGAAATTTGACTATTCCATTTCTGTTTCGAAATTTATCTTTTACTAGTCGCAAATTACACTATTTGGTAGAAATTGACCGTATTTGATTGAAAAATTCGTTATCTTGTGTAGGAAACCAATCTTGTTTTTTGAAATTTTATCCATTTTGTTAACGATTTAACTATAAAATGAGGAATTTGTATTATTTTGCTGAATTAATTTGGTTGAGAAAGCGATTTTTCTTGGGGTTGAAAATTATTTCTGAAGAATATTGGGAAAAATATTATTACAATTACGTACTTTCTCAATGATGAATAGTTTATGGCGGAAGTGGGAAGAACAATATATTGATTTCTGGAACCAGCATACATAAATATCTTTGTGATATTAGTTACCTAATGTGCCGGGTACCTGCATCTGTGTGCCTGTATAAAACTGAAAGTCTACTTTGAAAGTGTTTCACTGGATTTGTGTTTCTATTAAAACATTGTGTTTCAGTTGAAAAATTGTATTTCAATCACACTCTAAATTCTAATCAGTCAAAAGTGACTGATTCGCAGTCATTTTTGACTGATTCAAATAGTGCGGATTCGACGACTGACAAATCAGTCAAAAGTGACTTTTCAAATCAGTCATTTTTGCCCACTGATTCAATCAGTCGTTTTGACTGATTCAATCAGTCGTTCGGATTGATTTAATCAGTCATTTCGACTGATTTAATCAGTCAGCCTGAATGATTCAATAAGTCATTTTGACTGATTCAACCAGTCATCCCAAATGGTTCAAACAGTCATTTTGACTGATTCAACCAGTCATCCCAAATGATTCAAACAGTCATTTTGACTGATTCAACCAGTCATCCCAA
>WSXT02161883.1:0-10042 GCA_011762715.2 Neuroterus valhalla | reverse complement strand
TCTTTTGTACATGGATGACCTGAAGCTGTACGCTAGTTCAAACCAGAAACTGCAGCAAGTGATCAATGTCACAAGACTGTTTTCGAATGACATCCACATGGAGTTTGGACTAGATAAATGCAGATCAGTGGATTTCAATCGGGATGATTTGGGAACCAAAGAATTGGGGAACGAGGATGAGAACCGCATTGAGACAATGGGTAAGAGTGAGTCGTATAAATATCTGGGTATTCTTAAGTCCAAAGGTATACAGCATACGATAGTTAAGAAGAGCCTTATGACTACTTCCACTACAAGACTTAGACTGGTCTTAAGACTTCTCTCAACTCTTCCAACAACATCAGGGTTATCAACACCTATGCCATCCGTGTGCTAATGTACTTTTTTGGCTTTTAAAATGGTCAAACACCGACCTTGATAGGATAAACAGAACCATTCGTGTTGAAATGACCAAGCACCGGATGCATCACAGTATTTCGGCGTCAGGAAAGCTGTGACTAAAATCTTATGGAGTAACAGTTGGTAGCTCTGAGAAAGCGTCCAGAGGTGACGCAAGTAGTCACCTTCAAAAAACCCTGCTGCTGTGTAATGACAGCTTCTTAAGGAGACGAACTTTATATCATACTAGTTAATCAGTTGTGTGCCTGAGGAAATATCTGCACAACAAATTTCGAACTTTGCTTTCATATTTTTAAATTATTAAAATCTTTACTCCATCAGACACTTGACTTAGTCCGTGGCTGGTAATTACACACCGGGTGATATAATAACCTGGGTTCAATTTCCGTCGAACAAAAATAATAATACCTAATACTTTGATCCAGAAAGCTACTTTTGAACGAAATATAGTCTATTTTAAAAAATTATAAATACAATATGATTAAATGCAAAAATTGTAATACCATGCTTGGATTACACATTGTCATTGACTATTCGTTTTCGATCTGCTTATAACTGAACAGCTATGTCTCTAGCGAATTCCAGGAATTAAAATTTGATGAAAATGAAATCCACATAGAACACTAATTGGAAGGAAAAGTAATTCACGGCAATGACAAAGAATTTTAAAAAATGCACTCCCTAAATAACCGTTCTAATAAGTCCCTGCATGGAATTAATTCATGTCCCAAGTGAGTTACACGACAAGAAACATTTCTTTCGTAATGTGAAAAAAATTGCTTGAATATTAGACGTACTTATATTTTGTGTAGGAAAATTTGTGGTTTGAAAAATTGTGGAAAAAATTTTTCTCTTTAAAATAAATATGCTTACGGTTGTTTCAAAATATCTTTAATGTCAACATTTATAAACGAGCTTATAGAATATTTATTTGAATGTTTTCTTCATATTCTTCTCTTCTTACATTGAAATGAGAAAAAATTGAGCATTTTAATTTTGGTGAACCATAATGAATACATCAGACTTTGAGGAACTGATCTTCCTTTTCCTCCATAACATCATAACCAGTTTTTTTGTTGCGAGATTCATCAATGTAATATAAAACCAACTGTAAATGATAATTTTTTATGGTTACACTTCTATGAGTTTGTAGCACCGGCTATTTCTACACTAAACAATACTTCGACCTACTGAAGTACGACCTTTTTCACGACCTGCTGAAATTTTAAGTTGCATAACATGATGCTGTATTACTCTGGTTACGAAGATGAAGTTGCAATTTTTGAAATCTCCTTGTAAAGAAGTATAAAGTGGAGGCCCAACTTTTATGTCATCATCGAAAATTCTATGGGCGTCATGAGTCACCAGGTCGATAGAATCAAAATTAGTGATATTGCCCCAATATTAAAGGATGATTGTGCAGTGTATTCAGAGGGATTGAAAGCAACATATAATAGAAAACCCTCACTATCAAACAGTCTCTTCTCAAGCTTCTCCAACAGTTGAACGAACTTTTGTTTGTCAGAAGATTTTCCTTTACGCTGAGGCATACATTGCGGATATGGATACAGACCATTGATATTGTATTTCCTCAAAATTGTACGATATTGCTGAAAAAGTTTATCTGGTAATAAAGATCACTTACAATTGTATTAGGAAATTGTATCCAATTATCATAGCAATATACGAAGACCCGTTTTCATAAATTTCTCGAATTCATTCAATAATATACCTGGAATAAATCTGTGAAACCTCATTCCATCCCCTTATGGCGACCATGACACTGCATGATGAACTCTTTTTACGAAGTTCGGTAAACTTGTGAAATTGTTGTTATTATTACCTCCTTCTATGGATCTGGGACAAGGATTCCGAACAATTGTATGAATATCCGAAACGAGCTTTACGGAGAATTATTTAGTATTTCGGAGAAGTAAGCAGGGACATAGTGTTATTAACAAAGAAGCTTCAAAATAAAATTTAGATGTTTCGATTAAAGGCGAGCAATGCGCCGAACGCAATTAAAAAAGAACAGTTAGGAACCATCAAACACAAAAAGAGCCCAAAGGATGCCATGACTAACAGACCGGGATTAACATTTGAAAATTAAGTAAACAAACCTTAAAGGCACCGAGAAAAGTAAAGAGAGCTTATCGCTGATGCCCTGCCGATCTCCTGCGGGATCCAGTCTAGGATTTCAGCGTTGAAAGCCATCTTGAACTATTACAATTCCCTAAAGCAGACAGGGGCGAGAGAAACCGTTCACTCTGATCGGTCACGACAGAATGATCCTATTAATACATCAATGGCAGCAACCTTTGTATTTTAGGAATGACGACGCAGGGAGAACTGGATGTTGCCGGTTCACCGCGGCATGACCCTTACAAATCTTCGGCTTCCAACGACGATGAAATTAACCGTAAGGAAATGTCCGCGAGTTGCAGACAAAGGATATCTCGCCTTTCGGATTCTTTGATCTTTGACAGAAAATTGAACTTAAAAAAGAGGACCTTAACAGTTAACTTAACAAATAAATTGGTACGATGAGTCTCTATTTTACCGGTCCTTGACCCGTGGATCTTCCTGTCGTAAGCCTACCCAAATTTGTTGGATTTGTACGTGACGTTACCCTTGAAGGTGGGTGCGCCGGAAATCCCTAGCAAAGGGGCGTCGTGCGACGTAGATGTCAGGAACTCTCTGTAAGGAGCCCGCCTAAACATACACAAATTCATAGCGCTAGTTAAAAGAGCTTGAAAGATTTAGTTCTCTGCTCGACGTCTCTCGGGACCCAATACAAATTCTCCCCTTTCCCCCTTTTTGAGGATTCTGCCGTGATCGTACAACATTTTATAGCACTGGCTAACCTAAATTCGCACTAACGGCTCGTCTGTCCATGACCTAAAATAGGTTAGTACAGTAATGTAAAGTAAGGGCCCGAGACGTAGCGAGGGTCATAAGCACGGTGCCGTAATAACCTGTTCAACTCACGAATAGGCGTTATTTCAATGCGCATCAAGGTCACACAGTTCTATAAAATATAATAGATAGGTACTCGTATAATGGAAAGAAGATTGTGATTACAGTACATTGAACATTGGTTGTTCCAGCAAATTTTGAACACATGGCAAGGAAAAGCGTTTTGACGATGCATCCGTAATAAGAAAAAAATATGAATTGAAGTGTTTTTCAGCGGAGAGTATTATAAATCAGAAGTAACATACTCCTTCGATTGAATCTAATAAAGAAAGTTAACATCAACTGATCCAACATCAATTCGATCATCAATGAAATAGTTTTTTGGGCCTTTATTTCCATTTTGGAAACCAGAGCATGTAGAATAAGCTCAAACATTCCACGAAGAAAATGATTGTTTCACCTAATTAGACATGATCACTCCTGGACAGATAATCTTAATTTTCGAATGGATTTAATCAATCAGGGAAAATTGCTGCACTTTTTTTCATTTGTTCGCATACGCTTGTCATTGAGCAAAAACGCCTATAGCTTTCTCTCGAAGGTAAAATGCTATTCGATTAGAATCAGCTAAAAATACTAATTCCAAGAAGGTAATTTGAGTGTGCCTATAATGAGGAATTAGAAAAATTCAAAACATAACAGGGGAAGTGAATTCTTTATTTTTCCGATTAGGATTCATACAAGAATTTAAGATTTGTTTCTAAGGACTTGATTCAAGGTCTTTAGTAGTGGGAACTTTTCTCCACAGTTCCCATTGAAATCATCTCCATCAATGCGGACACCAAATGCACCACCAAGATTCATTTTCTTAGCATACTCAGCCTTGACCCTGACAGATCTGAAGAGAAGTGTTGAAAGTCAATTTTCATATCTTTATCAAAATAGAAACCTGAAAACAATTTATTTTAAAGACTTACCCAACATCATCATAGGAAATCATTTGGTCCCTTTTGTGGATATATGGACCTTGCTGTTCTTTGTCGTAAAGACGCTTCCATTCTGGATCCTTTATCAATTTACACATTTCGTTATATGGTGGTGTTGAGGAAACAAGTTTTGATGAATTAGAGTATAAAGCGCCTGTACCGAATTGTTTTGGATTGGCTAGAGTATAAGATATGCCGTAAAAAGGAATTCCTAATAGTAACTTCTTCGGCGAAGCACCTTTCGAAATCCACTTTCTTACAACAGAATCCTGAGAACAGGATAAATCATAAAATCATTAAGTGCATTCAAATCGAATATATTTTCACTTCTCAGATAAGACAGTAAAATTCTTTAATTTTATGAGGGAAATTTTTCAAATGATAAGTTTTCAAAAATTAATAACAGTGTACAGCAAAGAGTTTGAAGTACGTTCTTTCTTCATTTATGACTTGTCGTAAACCGGGTTTCTTGACAACGAAAAAATTCGAGGTAGCATAGACTATTCACATGCTCTAACTCCATTTCGTCCTAATGTAGATTCTTCGGATTACAAAGGATTAGGCGTTTTCAAGCATGGAGACCTTTTAATATTTTACCATTTTCTGTAGTAATTTGAGGATATATTTTTTTTTGTACCTTCTCAATCAAAGTGTTTTTAATACTGTAAACTAGAAACCCGTAGTAATAGAACAGATCCTAAATGTAAAATAAGGAGTATCCTAGAAAATGATATTCGAAATATAGCAACTCTAGTTTGAGACTATTAAGGTTGGAGTTTAATAAAAAACAACACTGCGAACTTTGCATCCTTTGTCACATTGCTCACGAAGAACTGGAATAATTTTAAAATTTTTGCCATCAACAATAGTACTTACAACGTTCAATTTGCGGTCCTTAGCACTTTCCTTTGGTGAAGCATACATTGGAGCATTATGACTAACTCTCATATTTGGATCTATATCTGCATGCAAATCGTATGTCTTCAAGTTGACGAAGTCCGCATACTTCGATATTTCTTTGAAATCATAAACCTTATCAGCCTCTTCACTGCCATCATCAGCTACAAATAGAATGAAACCTTCTTTGTCGACTTTTCTCTCAGTGCCTTTAGGAGTAAAACGAGATTCTCTTTATCAGAAGCAATAAGTCTAACTTCTGCATCTATATTCAACAGCCTCAGTTCGATACCGTTCAATCTGTATTTCTTCAGGAAGTCGACAATATTGTTAACCAGTTTTTCCCGCAGTTTTGGATCAGTAAAGACTCTGGAAGGAAAAATTGATATAATTGATATGTTCATGTTTCAAGACTAACATAGAATCTAGTATAAAAATTTGGAACTTACTTATTATTACCCATTCCAGCACTTTCCTCGTCCGTCATTGGCGTTTGCCACGAAGAAATTATGATTTTCAAGTGTCTGTTTTTTTTCGGAATTCATCATACCCTTTTGATTGATAAAGGTCTACATGTGAATATTCATCATAATCAGTGTCTTTGGAAGCATCTTTATTAAGTCCAACAAAACCGGTAAAAAAGTGAGTGCAAAGAGACGTATCAATGTGCTCTAGCATCAGGGATTTTGGTGCTTTCCCATCTCCTGTTTCCGCATAGTAACAACCAACAACTTCTGGAAATCAATGATATTGAGATTCAGTTATGAATATATCATCATTCATTATATTTCAATTCCTTATTTGGAATCGTTTGGCGGAAGGATACATGTTGTATTACTTACTCTCAGACCCAGTATCAGTTACTGGCAGCCTACTACCTACAGAAAAAGCTGAGCATATTCCCAGAAGAAGTAGTAATTTACACATCTGCGGAAAATTGAATAGCAACATTAGATCCGAAAGATGTTTTTTCATGCCTTGGGATTATTTTCCCTTATTCTGTAGCAATTCATACATCAGGTAAGATTTCTGTCGTTTATATACAGATTATGCGATACCTATTAACGCAAGGAGTAAATGAGTAAACTTATGTTAGGCGACATTCGCCTAAAAAAGATTTTGAGGCCTAGTTTATAGAGTATCTCGAATGTTTGACTCCTCAAAACTCCAATCGCTCATGCCACATTTCATGAATGATCATTGGGGTAAGAAATTGAAATGATTTTGATTGGTCTCAATCTGTGAATCCCCTACTTTCCCCATTCTTTATTCCATTGACATAACTGCTCTTTCAATATATAAAAAAAAATGTGCCTGCTGGGCGTGTACATTCTCAAGGCGCGCTGCGCGCGCGGCTCGCCAGTTGGCGCCAGTTTGCGCTTGGCTTTATGCGTGCTTGATTCAGTTTACAGTGTTATGCAAACACAGAGTTTCAAGTATTGCAAAACTGTTAAAAACTTATACTTGTATGAAAATTATTGAACTTCTTTTCATTTTTGTTGGAAATTTCTTTTTGAATTAAGTTTATTCAAGGCTCTAGTGGTCTTAAGGAACACATTTTTATTACAATACTCGACACTGATATTTACATTTCGCATTGTTTGGCTAGCAAGTTTAATTTTTCATCGTTTAAAAAGCGTTTTCACGATTGAAACAGAAAATGTACGTCTTATCGCGTTTTATCGTAAGATTTATCGTGATCAAAACGAAAAATATTCGTCCTATCAAAAAATAGTCAAGAGTATTTATGAAAGAAAGGTGAAAAAACAACAAGTTTGTTGTTATTAGTCCTCTAACTCTGTCAGACAAGTTTATTTAAATGCAAGTCCCAACCAGGGGCGGATCCAGACAACAGTTTTGGGAGGGGTGCAGACACACATCGCTTCGTTCGCTAGTTCAAGCGCGCTGAGGGCAAGCGTCTTTCGGATTTCGGTTTTTGCGCTCGATCTTTTCATACATATTCATATAATTCTCTTAAATATTTTACAATTACAATAGTTTCTTGTTGAGGAAGAATACTGAAGTTAAAACCTTTCAACTTCGAAGTTTTTGGAGAAAAAACCTGATAGCTGATAAGTAATAAGTCTAATTATTGCAACATTTTCTCAGACAAAAGTGAAAATCCATTTTCTGGACATCTGGTTCATATCTTGTTTTTTTTTAATGCAGATGATTTTAATTTTCGATTTTTCTTTCATCATTTCCGATGTTTAAATGGAAAACGGTAAATAATATAGGAAAAATATTGAGAGGCGAATTGATACGACTTTGCGTAATAAGTGAAAGATAAGATGAGCCTAAATATCAAGCGCTCCATAAGGATAGAATCTAAATAAAGTAGATATTTTTAGAAAGAACTATTTCTCTTCGCAACATTGTTTCTATATCTCGCATAAGTCTGATTTTGCCTTTTAATATTTCTTCTTGTCTGCTCTCATAGTTTAACCGGAAAATGGCAAACTTTTATTTTTACTTTATTATTTTAAATCAAGAGGTGTAAATTTATGTCTAAGTTTTATGTACACCTTTTGGAAAGGATGATTGGATTGGATTTGATCCTGCTTTGCCACACTTTTATAAGGCCCAGAGAGAAAGGACAAGTTTTTTATTCAGCCATTTTTGACCAACGGTTCTAGTTTTATCAATCGTTAACGTCTTTTGAAGATTAGGAATTCACTTTTCCGCTCAGACTATGTAAGATGCAAAAGAATATTGGAGAGCGAAATCATTATTTTAGAAGATTGACAAATTTACTTCAGACAATTATTTTTATTAGACGCATAGTTTTGCTAATTTCATCAAAAATGAAACATTTTATTATGAAGCAAAGCAATGCAAGAAAGGAAGAAATATTGTGGGAAACATTGTTTACCTCAAAAAGATCTACGTATTTATCGTTGACTATTTTTCGATGAAAAGTATAGTTTCAGCTTTCATCTTGTACACGCATTTGGAAATATTAAAAATATAATGATACGGACAAACTCGCAGAGACGAGAAGGAATTGTAAGAAGTGAAATTGTTGAACTTAGAAGGTCTACAAATCTTGATTCATAGGTCTGCAAGGGTTTGTTGTCGAGGGTATGTACTAGAAAAATTGTTTTTTTGCTATTTTTGATGTTATGTACAAGGCGTACAAGATTTTTCTGATCTATTTCGTAAAAAGTATCGGTTAGTACTACCATTACCCTTCAAAATCAGCCCTTGAAGGGCACAACTGATTTTTTTTCGCAAAGTTATGACCATTTTGAGTTTTGACATAGATCTGCACAATGCTATGGGCATTCACGTTAATTCTTTAAGGCGAAGCCATCTTGGGAATAAAAATGTCTTCTGACAATGAATTTATATTTATCGACCATGTGAAATCCAGAGTACCAAATTTCCAAGAGAAATGAGTTAGCACAAAACGCTTCGCCCCAAAGAATTGATGTGAATGCCCATAGCATTGTGCAGATATATGTCAAAACTCAAAATGGCCGTAATTTTGCGAAAAAAAATCGATTGTGGCCGTTCAAGGGCTGATTCTGAAGGGTAACGATAGAACTAACGGATGCCGCTTGTGAAAAAGGCCAGAAAATTTTTTACGCCCTGTGCATAGCCTCAAAAATAGCAGAGAAAAAACGTTTTTGGATACATAACCTCAAATATCTCGAAATCCTGACGTGACTATATATTTGTAAGATAACCTACCTTATAACCTTAGTGAAATTGGCTCTTCTAGCTCCTGCTCTCACATTAATAATATTTTACTTTTTATTGTTACCTTCCATTTTTATTTTTTTTCTCAAAAAGCGATTTCGATGGATAAAGCCAGAAACATTGGCCAAAAATGACTGGTTGACGAACACGTCTTTTTTTTGCAGCCTTGAAAAATTGTGTCAAAGCACAATCCAATGTGATCATTTTTTCTGAAGTTATCGAGTACCCAGATTACAGAATACAGATAGACAGATAGATAGACACCTTCGTGGAAACCATTTTTCGTGACTCAAGGGATCTCGAAACGTGGAGATTTCATTAACTCCGCGAAAGTCAATTTTCACACAAAACGAATACCTTCTCAATAAGAATTAGAATGTAAAAATTGAGAGGAAGAAAGTGATGAGAAATTTTACATACTTATTTACTTGAAGGTGGTCCTAAGGACTCTCTAGTGAAGGATGCGACAATCTTCCCTCACCATTAGCCCCAAGCTACGATCCGGGATAGGAAGTCGTCATACCACTTTAGCGCGCGCTCTGTTTGAATATTGTAAAACTGGATACATTCGGAGAAAAGATATGCCATGAATACGCCGAGTGAAAGTGTAACGTGTAACTACATCCCCACCATAACCGCCCAATCGGAACGATCCCGGATTGGCTCTACACCAACATCCTTTCCCTTCCCCTACTCAACTTCACATCTCACTCCTCCCCACATTTGCCCCACTCTCAATCATCGACCTACTCTATCCTCACTCTTAGGTCTTCTCCCTCCAGTTTTCTCCCCACCATTACCTTCTACTCTTCTTTCTCTTCTGCGCCCAACATTAATACTTCTACCCTCATTTCTGTTCCCTTCCTTTCTCTTGATACGACTGACAGAATTCTGAATATCAGCTATTTTATTCATTTTCACTTTATCGAAGCTCGAATTCAAAATGATTAGATTAGATTTATCACTACATGTATACCCTTTTTGGGTTTTTACATATCTATATTCCCCCCTCCCAAAGGAGATCGTCAGACATTGAACCCTTCAACTCAAATCCCTTCCCGAAACCCCCAATAACCCCAACTCTCATAATAAGCCTCCAAGCAATGCCTGACGTACTCAATCCTGTGGGATTTTTAATCTTT
>WSXT02161872.1:0-10042 GCA_011762715.2 Neuroterus valhalla | reverse complement strand
AATAAAGGCTACGTAGATCTGATTGAAACTGCCCCCCCCCTTCCGTGGATGACCGTAGTATTTCTTACAACCCCCCTCCCCCTAAAATCGGCTACGTAGTTTATGGACAACCCCTTATGAAGGATATTCGGAATTTCGAATATCTGCCAGTCAAACTTCAACGTTTAGAATGAATTTTTAAAATCTTGTGAACCCTCTTGGTTTTACATCACTGATGGATATCCTTGCAATATCGCATTTAAAAAGTCAAGCTGTTAAAATTAAATAAGGTACTGAAACCCTTTCGATAGAGTACAAAATTTCCAATACTTGGGAAACTTCAATGATGAAACATCAGTCGAAAAATTAAGTTGCCAGCGTCATAGCATTCGGCGAACATCGAGTTTCAAGTTATTGTTTAGGAGTTTTCACTTTTTGGCGGTTTTTCCTCCTTCAAAATCATTCAAAGTTGATCTGACGCCATTGAGTTCGTCTTGGATTTCCTGGAGAGATTTCCCCTTGGTTTCTGGTAAAATTAAAACAGCGAAGAGTACAGCGATCACGCTACATGCACTGAAAATCCAGAAAGCAGTGTGCGTTCCAAAGAGGGCTTCAATATTGCTGAAGAATTTTGTGATAACAAAGGCGAGGCCCCAACATATAAAGACGGTGATTCCGGAAGCTTTTGCTTTAACATCTGATGCAAACATTTCACCCATTACAGACCAAGGAAGTGGTCCCCAGCCAATACTGTAGAGGGAAACGTAAATTACGAGCGAAACTACTGGAAGCAATGAAAGACTATTTACGTCTGTGTGAGTTACGTCCTTTAGGTAGAAGAAGAGTCCCAAAGCACCCTGAAAACAGAAAAAAGAATATTGTGAAGAGAAAGTTTTATATTGGAATTTGGGTCTATACTTTTTATTTTTCATATATAAAAAAGCATTATTATTAAAATTTTTATCATTAAATTATTGCAATCCAGCAATTATTATTCAATAAGAATAGTAATAAGACATGAATGCATGTCTTAGAAGAATGAGTCAGTTATTTCTTTGAGGCATACAGGTTCTAATGAAGTATGCGTTTAAACAGTAAATAGGAGTTTTCTTTTAGTAATGATAAGTAAAAAATTTCCATGTGCTATCTATCATTCGACAATAAATGATAGTGGTATTGGAATAGGATGATGAATTTTTATCGAGAATAGCAATTATCAAATGTTTTAAATTTACATTGATTTGGATAAGAAAGTAATGCGTCACGGGTAAAAATAAATGCTACTCTTTATCAAGAGAAACTTTTAATTTTCAAACATATTATAATTTTTCCATGAATGATGACAAATCGTATATAAAAGTTATAAAAGAATATAAGGATTTCAAAGTGTGGATTGGACTCTTTATAGTATAATAAAAAGTCCAAATCATTTAGCATTATATACAATAAAAAAGTTTGAATTGCTTTCAAAGGCTCATTCAAATCAAGAATATTTTTTATTCGGAAAACGTTTTTTAATAATGACACAGAGATTTTAATTCAACAATTTATTTGAATCAGGAACGAAACACTGGTCAGCTTTAATGTATTATAATATAAAACTTGAAATTTACAAACGAACACTTTTTTCAGCATACACTTTATTCATTTGTTCTAAACCCTTCGAAAACTGTGATATCTAAAGACATTTAAAAACTATAAATTTCAGGGCCAAAATTGGAAAACTCAGATTTTTTACTGAAACAGATGTAAAAGAGCGAAATGTATGATTTTTGAGGAGCACACAATTCCGTCAAAAATTATATAACACTTTTTTACTCGTGACTTTTTAAAACAATTTCATGTGGAATAGGTCAATTTTCTAGGCATCGAATAATTAGAGCCATACTTTGAAATGTTTTTGTAGTTTGAACGTGTCAGTTTTCAAGCGATTTAAAAAAATGTGCAATTGAAATTCTTGGTATAATATTGCAAAATTGACAAGTGTTGCATTTTATACGTTATTGAATTGAAATCGTAAAATAATGGAGGATTAAATATGAATCAATTGAAAATTAACTGAATTTAAATGTCTTCAACTTTTCAGGGATTTTGACTTTGAAGATCTAATCTTTAAGGATTCATTTCAAACCTTGAACATCATGCTTATCATATAATTGTAGAGTTCAGACGGTACAATTTTAACTTTTTCAATAAATGAAATATTTTTAAACAGAAGAAGAATTTTCGTTATATCCGAACATTTATTTAAATTACACGTAGACTAACAAAAGTCTAACTTAGAGTAACATATTTATATTTGTCGCAAAATGCAAACATTTATTCTTATTCATAACGTTCATTGTAAACATCCTTTAACTTCTCAGATGAAAAGTTGCAAAATAAATCAATTTTGAGAAATACTCAAATTTTCAACAAAAAAAAAAAAAAAATTTTCTTTTACAAAAATTGGAAGTTAAACTTATCATTTGAAAAATCAATTATCGATATCAAAAAATAATGGATTTTCAACCAAATAGTTGTTTTTTAACCAAGAAGATGAATTTTCAAATAGAAAGATAAATATTTAACTGGAGCACTTCAATTTTCAACCATGAAGGTGAATATTCAAGCATGGAGAATAATTTCCAAGTAGAAAGGTTAAAAAAAATAGTCGAATTTCGAACTAAAAAAATAATGATTTTCAACCACAAATAGAACACTAAAATTTTTAGTTCAAAAAACCAATTCCAAACCAAGCATAAGAATTTAATGCAAAAAAAAGATTAATTGTCAACGAAAATTTGAATACTCAACTTTAAAATTATAAAAAGTGGATGATAAACTAAACGAATGAATTTTTAAATAAAACTGTGGAATTTTCAGTTGGAAATTGGAAAATATATTTTTACACGTAATGATGAAGAATCAAATGAAATTTTAAGTGTTTAACTGAAGTAGTTGAATTTTAAACCAGAAAGACGAATTTTCAACTGAAATGATGAATCCTTAACTAGAAAAGTTCAATTTTTGTCAAAAAATTAATTATCAACCAAAAAATACAATTTTTCAACGAAACGGTTGAAATTTGAACTATGAAAGTAAAAATTTTCAAAAAAAAAATGGAATAGTGTCAATTTTGCATTGAAAAATAATAAACCGAACGTAAGAGTTTTCAACTAGATGGATGTTCGACTAAAATGAAAAATGTTTGACTGTATAACTTGAAGTGTAAAGCGTAAAGAAGAATTTTTCAAGAAGAATATAAACTTCCGAAGAAAAAGATAATTTTCTACCAGAAAATCGACTTTTCAACAAAATATGTGAAGCTCTAACGAAATAATTGAATTTCCAATCAAAAAGACAAATTTTCACAGAATTATCCAATTTTGAACTAGAAAAGACTAAAAACGAAACAGTTGAATTTTCAGTTGAAGAAATTGATTTTCAACCAAACTGATGAATTTTCAGGTTTGATGAATGATTAATTCTTTAACTGGAATAGATATATTTAATGCGAAAAATATTTTAATTTTCAAATTAAAAAATCAATGTTCAACTAAATACTTGAATTTTCACCAAAAAAAGATGAATTGATTTTAAACGAAGTAGTTGCAATTTCAACTCGAATGTCGAATCGAAATATTGTAACTGCAACAAAAAAATTTTATTCTCATCAAAGAAGTTTAAATTTCAAACAAGTAGTTAATTTTTAACTCAGAAAGGAAGAATTTGCAATGAACGATGTAAACAAGTTTTTTTACCATAATTCAGAAATATTTCTTTCTCGGAATACTACTTCTACTCCAAAGACTTCTTGAAGTACGCCCTTTCTTTATTGGAAATTAAGGGATGGAAACTTTAAAATTGTGACGAATTTTGAAATGGAGAAAGGATTTTTCAAAATTCCTCTCTTCTAAATCCAAATTATAATTAGTTTAAAAAGTTCCCGTTTTATGTAAGATTACCAAATTTGAGTCAGCCAAAAAAATCTCACAGAGTAACAAATGTGCAACACGTTTTTCCTGTGATGGAAAAAAACATTAATTCTCTCTCTCTCAGGAAGTATAGATGTATTTAAATATTTTGAGAATCAGATTCAAGGAACGTTACATTCTTTTAATCAAATGACAAAATATATTTTTGATTCATGAAGAGAAAGCGGTCGTTTCTCGTTTTTTTTTTGTAGAATTTTGAATAGTCTAGGTTGCGTCAAGTAAATTCCTCGTTTTTAATTATATTTTAATTATATTCTGGTAATTTCCCAGTTCCTTCCTGGTCAATAAAATTCCTGGTTTCCTGGTCAAGTCGCCACCCTGTAACTTGATTTTACAAGTTCAATGTTTTCTGATGGCAGGATTATTTAAGTTAAGTATAAGAACGAATCAGAAAGTAAATTTTGAAACCTGGTGAAATTTATATTTCCTATACAATAGATTCCAAAAATCGGTTTGAAAAATAGACAGCATTTCAATTTAGAATATTTATTGCCTGGTATTGTTCGGATAGAAAAAAAATTTCTCTCAGAAAAACTCTTGATTCTTAACTTGAATATTTATATCAAGCCCTTCATCTTTTATACATTTTCCGTTTTCGTCTTACTTATTTATTCTTCTAATATACAGTTGATAAATTTAAATCCGCAGTTCTGGAATACAAAAAATTGGAAGGTGCCTGCCTAACCGTAGAAGGGCAAATAGAAAAATTCGTTAAACGTACAAAAAACATCAAAATCTGAGAAATGTATATTGTAAAAGAATAATCCTTCATTAAAATTCTTTGATTAAAAATTGATTCGCGATTTGTAAAAGTTATTTCAGAAGCATAAGTTCCCGAATCATATAAGAAGCTCCCAACAATCCGATCATCCTTTTCATCTGTATGAAAAACTAAGAGAATTGCATAAAATTTTCTCGCACAATAATTATTTTACTAATCAAACAATTCATTATACATGTTTTTGAACATGCTTTTAAGTAAATTCCAACTTTCTGTAAAGAAAACCGACTCGAATGAATGAATGAATCACGCGCTTCACCCGACCGGAAATGATAACTGTAATACGTCAATGTAGCATTGATTGACGGAACCTGTCCTCAAGGATCAAGTCCGAATTACAAGATCAAAGTTAACGAGCCTCGCAGAATCAAGTGCTATAAAAATTATAATTATTACATTTCCAACATTCCAAAACGTTAGCTCATCATAGCACGTTTTCACTTCTAATTACTCTTCCTTGTGCACATATCCGCTTATCAGTCATGCACCTTTTCGCGTTGAAAATTATGCAAAGCTAATGGCAGATAATTGAAGGTGGAAATTAGTGAATCGAAGGCCAAAATATATAAACGCGGGAAAAACTCGTTGATAGAGGAATGCAGCACATTGTGCATAACAGTTCTGCATCAACTGAAACATACTCGCGATTCAACACAATTAATTACACGAGGATAAAGTACCTGCAAGTGCATCTATGCTTGTACGTAATACCGTCAATGGTATTACATAAATTCATAGGTAATAAAAATGTATGGTTGATTTATGCTTGGAGATCTCAGAAATTCGATTTCAAGCGAAAACTTTGAAAACGTACTCCTCGGTATTTCATACATATTTTATGAATTATTGATGCTTTATCATAATAAAAATACAGGATATTCTTATCTTTCATTGAAATTTTACATCCTTATTTAACAATTGAATTTGAAAAGGTAATTCCACGGTTGAAACTGGTCAGTTTGGAATTTTAAATTGTCCAAGTTGAAGGATTTTGTATTTTAATATTGTCCAGAAGGACAAGTTTTAAAATGTTTCAGTTTTAAACACTTATTGATCTCTTTGATTTTTTGAAACTGGAGTCCTCAACAAAATAATCTAAGACGGTTATTTTTTAATAGTTATGAATAATTTATGATAGAACAGTTGTTTACATTGTGCATTACAAATTCATCCTTTTATATTTATAAAATCACCTTATTGTATAAAATTCAAACTTGTTTGTTTGAAATACAATTTTTTCATTAAAGTTGCATTATTTCGATTTAAAATTCACCTCTGGCTGAAATTGTAACTACATTGTTGAAACTCAATTTATATTTTTTTTTGGTGAAATTTCAAGTATTTAGTTGAACAATGAATTTTTAATTCGAAAATTAAACTATTTCTTTGAGAATTCATGTAAATCGTGACAAATTTTCTTTTTCTGTAGAAAATTAATTGTAATATATCTTTTCGCTTAAAATACATCTATTCTCGTTGAAGTTTCATCATTAAACCTGAAAATTCATCAGTTTGGTTGAAAATCCATTTCTTCAACTGAAAATTTGACTGTCTCATTTTTAGCGGAAAATGATCTTTTCTGGTTCAAAATTCGACAATTCAGTGAAAATTTGCCTGCTTGAATTGAAAATTCAATTATTCCGTTGAAACTTAACATATTCTGTTGGAAAATCGATTTTTGGGTAAAAAATCACCTATTTCTTCGGAAGTTAATAGTCTTCTTCAAAAATTCTTTCTTAAAGTTAACAATTCAAGTTATACAGTTTAACTTTTTTCATTCTAGTCGAACATTCATCTATTTGAAAACTCTTATGTTTGTTTTAAAATTGATTTTTTTAGGCAAAAATGTCAGTATTCCATTTTCGTTCAAAAATTGTTATTTTTATAGTTCAAATTCCAACTATTATGTTGAATATCAATTTTTCGTCAAACAATTCAGTTAAACATTTGATTCTTCATCATTTTCTGTACAAATTTAATAATCTGTTTGAAAGTTAGTTTTTTTTTTGCTTGAGTTAGTTTTTATTGTTGAAAGTAGGTTTTTTTTTTTGTTATAAGTAATTTTTTTAAACTGAAAATTCAACCTATTCCAATTGAAGATTTCATAGTTTTAGTCACGAATTTATTTGTTCAGTTAAATATTTTCTTTTCAATTTTAAATTTGAGTATTTAAATTCTTCGTTGTCTTTCTATCTTTTTCAATAAAAGTTAATTTATTTGTTTGAAAACTCAACTCCTTCAGATGACAAATCTTTATTTTAGTTTACAAATTTTATATTTTACGCTTACACCAAAAGGAATTGGGCCGAATGGTATAATAATAATAATAATAATAATCATAATTGAAAATTGAACTATTCCTTGTGGAATCAAATTATTTCGCAAAATGTTGTTTTTCCTATTGAATAACCATATTCTTTTTTTTGTGTGTATAAAAATTCAACTTTTCTGCTGATAAATCGTCTTCATGATTTGAAAATTCATGTATTTTGGCTTACAAACTAATCTTTTTGGTAGAAAATTCAACTTCTTGATAGGAAGTTCATTTGTCCATTCGAGAATTCAACTATTTTGTTCCAGATTTGACATCAATGAGAAAATTCCATTATCTATTATTATTATATTTTTTTTACTTTTCAATGAAACTAAATTATTTTGTACAAAATTTGACTAGTTCTTATGTGGGCAGTTATTCAAGTTGACAGAGCTACATAATTATACCAGGATGAGTACCTTATATTTGTTCTTCAATCTTGCCTTGAAATTTAATTTAAAAAATTGTTTGTTTTAGTGAGAATTTGTATTTTTTGGTCCTTACAAACTAAATTATTTTTTACCTAACAGATTCCTGCAGGAGACTGGTGACTGGTGATAAAGCGTAAATGAGTTACGCTTACCCCGAAAAGGATTTGGCTTAATGTTATAATAATAATAATTATTATTTTTGATGAATTATTCATATTTCTGTCATTCATCAATAGTTCGCATGCATAGTTTCATGTTTGAAAAAATGCCTAATAACTATTCACGGATGGGAAAACCTCTACTGAAAAATGTAATATAAAAGATTAATTTTTTAGCCTTGAAGAATGCACATCTTTGAAAAATTTGTCCGAGAATTAAGTATCTTCAAATCCAAAATTTTATGCATACATATAAAAATTATTTGCATACAAAATTCAAAAATTTCAAGTTTTGAATGTTGAAAAGTGAAAATTCAAAATTGGAGGCTCTGAAGTTCCACGAGTAGAAATATCAGAAGCTTGAAAAATATCAAATTCAAATAAAAGTATAAATTTAACCATTTCAAATTTACAACGCTTCAAATAAAGGTGGTGCTGATTAAAATCCTTCAAAATTCCAAAATTCAAGGCGTTTATAATAGAAGAATTCGAAATCTATGCTTTTGTGACGATTTCAGTTGCTCGGATTTTTTCGAATATTCGGAGCTCAAAATTTCGAAAGTAGTTCTTATAATTAAAAGCATCCCGGGACGTAAAATATTAGATTTTTATAAATAATTTGATTAGAGTAAAAGGAGATCGATTTTTTCCTCAAACGCAAAGTTGAACCTTCCCTGAAATTCTGCATAAAGTATTCAAGATATTTAGATCAAATTATTGCGGAGATAATTTTCCGAATCCTTGTTCTCAAATACAAAATCTTGAAATAAGAACTGTGAATTTAACCAATTTCCAAGCATTGAAAATGGCCAGTCCTCACTATAGGATCAAAAAGAAAAATTCAAATTTTATTAAAGATTGACGGTATTGAAGTTATTGATCACACATAATGGAAATAACTCTATGGGAATCATTTTTAGATTTTAAATGTAGTTGTATTAAATCTGTAAAATTCCAAAGTGTATTTGAAAATTACACAACAGCAACTTGAAAGACCTACTTTTTAAAATATTTCTTCGAGTTTGAATCATTCAAATCCAGAGGTTTTCAAGAATGAAGTCGCTCAATATTTATACGTACTTGTTTAATCTTCCATTAAAAATATCTCTACATACTATCAGATTGGAACAATAAAACTCTTTGCTTTCCAAACATTGAAAAATCAAGGTATTGAATAAAAATCATGTAGTTCATTCATCTCTACCAAAATATTTGAATGAACTGATACTCGAAATGAATAAAAGCACGTAATCCGAAATCAATTTGCGTCAATCGTCCCTGATTTTACAATCGCATAAATATGACAACTTTGTAACATTCAAGGTCTCGCTAATAGACATTGAGATATGGATAATGGATATGGAGAAGGAATTCGACCCTCGTATAGTTCCTCATTCCAGAACAATATATCATCTCGCGACTGCTATGCACCTTTCATTAATTTCAATTTTAATTTAATTCAAATTGAACTCACCAAGGTGACTGCAGTTCCAACACCGGAAACGACGAGAAGAATTCTTCTTCCGAGTCTTTCGACGACGATTGGAGTCACACCTGATGACAACACCTGAACAATTCCGACAATAATTGTTGAGATGGAAGTGCTAAGGGTAGATCCGGTACTTTTAAAAATTCCTTCCGTATAAATAAGAACCACATTAATTCCTGTGAACTGTTGGAAGCTCACCAAGGCACAAGTGTACAACAAGGCTTTGAAATTTGCCTTCACTCTGAAAAGATCAGAGAGAGTTGTTTCCGTTCTGAAAGCTTCTTCAACAACTGCCTAGAATGAGAAAGAAATGCTTTTGTTTAGATAACAATTTTTATTTTTGTTGTGAAATTTGGAACAAAATGTTCAAATTCATGATAAGTTACGTTTTTCCAATATTACGAAATTTACCAAATTTCTATCATTACACAGGTCTACGAATAATGGGTTAATATTTGTTGTTGGAAAATGAGAGGTCTTTTTTAAAGTATTTTTTCCGTAGAAACCGAATCCGAGCTCAGAATATGTCCATCACATCAGGATTTTGAGATATTTGAGGTTATATACTCAGGAAATGGAGTTTTTCGCTATTTTTGAGGTTATGTACTGTGCGCGCGAAATTGTTCTTGTGGAATTTCTATAAAGGCCTGTAGAATAAATGTGACGTGAGATCTGACTGCAGTCATGTGGCGGCGCTCGCTGTACCTTTAGGCCGATAATCATTCTATAGCATAGGGAAAATTCAAATTTGATTTATTTTAATTATTAAAACACTTTTTACATTCTCATCGAGAAGGTATTAGATTTATATAAAATTTGACCCCCCCCCCCCAGTTTTTGTCAAATGTCCACGTTTTGAGACCCCCTGAACCCGAAAACAGGTTTTTACGAATGTGTCTGTCTGTATGTATGT
>WSXT02161861.1:0-10042 GCA_011762715.2 Neuroterus valhalla | reverse complement strand
CAATAGCAAAAGCATTCCGATTACGAGACACAAATACCCGAGCGCGAGTCAAATATATTATCGAGCGCGAAGCGCGAAATCCTACGGACGCGCGCCCTAGGCGCGCTGATATTTGCGAGCGAAGCGAGCTGCGCGCGATGAGAATGTGCCCGCGAAGCGGGCAGATTTTTATTCAATTGAAAGAGTCCTCAACACTATACTGCACAGTAAGCCAGGCGACCCGGTTCCGTGGCCAAAAATCGGAAAACACATTGAAATTTACAGGAATGAATTGCAAAGTCACTTAGATATGGTTTTCGAGGACGCTGATTACGAATCTAGAATAAGAGTTTTGAAAAACGGTATGACGGATCCTTTATGACGGACGAGTATTTCAAGGAATTATTGGATCTACTTGAAACGTGGGATCTACGGGTTTTCGAGAGCGCGGACATTGAATCTAGAGCCCGAATTAAAAAAAAGACAAAGTGGCGTATCCAATATGGCAGACGAGTATTTCAACAAATTATTGTATCTACTTGAAACGTAGTATCTACGGGTTTCTGGAGAGGCTAATTACGAATCTGGAGTCAGAATTATAAAAAAACAGAATGGCGGAACCAATATGGCGGACGAGCAGTTTGAGAAATAATTGGATCGACTTGAAACGTGGTATCTACGGGTTTTCGAGAACGCTGATTACAAATCTGGAGTCAGAATTTAAAGAAACGAATTGACGGATCTTAAATGGCGGACAAGAATTTAAGAAATCAAATGTTTGCTAGATACCTGACAACTTATCGTTTTCGTTCTGACTTTCTACATGGGAATCACGCAATTCGTCCTCTTGCGAAATCTTTAGGAAATGTCTCACCTCGGAGGGAATTTCAGCACATTCTTTTATATTTTGAGATTTATTATAGAGGAAGCATATGATTGACTCCGAGCTATCCATAGCTCTTTAGAACATCCCTTCTGTTTGCTGTGCGGCTGAAAGTTCTGCTGTGTGACAAATTTTCAAAATTGGTGTAAGGGAATTTTCGGGGTCGCTGATTGGGAATCTAGTGTCAAATATTTCGAAAACAGAATGGTGGATCCAATGTGGCGGACGAGTTTGCTGAATAAAGTTTGGATTCTTTTAAAAATTGGTGTAAGGGGATATTCGAGGTTGCTGACTACGAATACAGTGACAAAAATTTCGAGAACAAATTGGCGGATCCAATATGGCGGGCGAGTATGCCGAATAAATTTTTTATTCTTTTCGAAATTGGTGAAAGGGGGTTTTAGAGGTCGCTGACTATGAATCCAGTATTAAAAAATTCAAAAAAAAAATGGCGGATCTAATTTGGCGGACTAGTTACCTAAAATAATATTTAATTCTCACATTATTCGGTGTGAGGGGTTTTGTAAGGTCACTGAATACAAATGGCTCACATGGACTCTAGAAAATTTTCTACTTAGCGCATTCCTACTTTATGTTTGTCGGGGCGCTATTTACATGTCTTTTATGGTGTTTTTCTGAAAATGACAGATTCATTATAGTACATCAATGAAATGAATTGGGCATGTCACTAATCGTTTATGACGATTGTGAAGTAAAATTCATTCGAAACAAATAATATCCCTAATGATTTATCAGAAGATGACAAACTAATCCAACCATTCATTAAATTTCTCTAAAAATTGTCCCTCTCTGCAACGAACTTTCTGCCACCTTATGTCAATTCTCTTTATATTAGTGCGTACAGCCCTTTTTTGTTTCTCGGTTTACTCAACATGATCTTTCAATTGAGAACTCACTTCTTCCAGCACTATTTCATATATGTCGCCTATTTTGTCTTTTAAGTGTAGTTTTGAAAGGTATAAAGATCCTTCTGCGTAATACCGCACTTGTCAACTGAATCTGAAATAAAAATAAAGTCGAAAATTGACCAATACGATTTTTCAACTTCGAAAAATAACATTTCAAGATTTTAATTTTTCTTAACTACTTTCTATGTAATAATAATCTTCTAATTGTCCATAATATATGGCAATTCTACATACCTTTCTGAGCCTCATCCGTATTGTAGAATAAAACAAACATTTTTCCAACTGCCTGGCGCACATTCGCATACGCGCGTGTTTCAGCGCCTTGCACCCGCACGAATCTTCGCACTCAAATACTAGATTCAAAGTGATACTACAGGCAAGCTCTTGATAATTTTTTTTCTAATTCCCGGAATTCAATGGTCCTCCCTCCCCTGGCCTACTCATGACCATTTACTGATAACAAATAACATTCTTTTTCGACCCTATTATCCCTTTCCTCTCTTTTTTTTCACTTTACTTATTTAAAATAATTTCTCAGATTTTGTGATTTCTTCCCAATAACGGGCTTTTTTCAACACACAAAACGTCACTTGTACTTCCTGTCATTGCAAATTTTCTCAGGTTGGGTATTTATGCTGTAAAAGCAAAGCAGAACAACTTCTTCCAGTCCGATCATTCTTCGGGGAGATCATGTATTGCAAGTGCGCAGATGACGCGGCTTGGCCGCGCTGTCTGCCCACTCCCGTGCATTGGATCTCACAAGAGGGAGCGATAGTTAGGTCCCCCTCATCCACACCCCTTTTTTTGAAAAATCACCGCGAGAGCAAGCGCTCTTATTGGCTAAAGTTGCGAACCGCACGGTTGAAATTAGAATCGAATATAAATCCTCAAACCGAACCGAAACTGGGACCGAGTACGCGCTAATTCGCCGTGAGTCCATTCGGACCGGCGCGGCGATCCGCAACCGGGAACCGCTTGTCTGAATCGGCCTGTAAGGCCGATTCAGACTAGCCGTTCTCTGTTACAGTTTGCCCGTCCGGTTCGGTTCTCGGTTGAACGATGCAGCTCAGACAGCGTCGATTCAGCTCAAGGATTGTCATTCTCACGTATGCGTGGTTCATAGATTGAATTGACGTGAGTGACGTCTACTATTACAACCAACAAGCTCGAGAAACAGTTGACAGGTCTCGTGGCTTCAGCAATGCCTCTTATTGACTACGGTCGCGAACGGCAGGGTTGAAATTAGAATCGAACCTAAATCCTCGAACCGAACCAAAGCCGTTCTCGGTTACAGTTTGCCCGTCCGGTTCGGTTCTCGGTTGATCGATGCAGCTTAGACTGCGCGGATTCAGCTCAAGGATTGTTATTCTCACGTATGCGCAGTCCATAGATTAGAGTGACGTAAGTGACGTTCACTATTACAATCAACAAGCTTGAGAAACAGTTGACAGGTCTCGTAGCTTCAGCGATCCCTCTCATTGGCTACGGTTGCAAACGGCACGGTTGGCATTAGAATCGAACCTCAATCCTCGAATCGAACCAAAACTGGGACCGAGTACGCGCCGATTCGCCGTGAGTCCATCCGAACCAGCGATCCGCAACCGAGAACGGCTAGTCTGAATTGGTATGTGAAGCCAATTCAGAAGAGCCGTTCTCGGTTACAGTTTGCCCGTCCGGTTCGGTTCTTGGTTGACCGATGCAGCTCAGACTGCGCCGATTTAGCTCAAGGATTGCCATTCTCATGTATGCGCGGTTCATAGATTCAAGTGACGTGAGTGACGTTTACTATTACAACCAACAAGCTCGAGAAACAGTTGACAGGTCTCGTGGCTTCAGCGATCCCTCTTATTGACTACGGTTGCGAACGGCACGGTTGAAATTAGAATCGAACCTAAATCCTCGAACCGAACCAGAACTGGGACCGAGTACGGGCTGATTCGCCGTGAGTCCATCCGGACCGGCGATCCGCAACCGAGAACGGCTAGTCTGAATTGGCCTGTCAGGCCAATTAAGACTAGCCGTTCTCGGTTACAGTTTGCCCGTCCGGTTCGGTTCTCGGTTGACCGAAGCAGCTCAGACTGCGCCGATTCAGCTCGAGGATTTTCGTTCTCACCTATGCGCGGTTCATAGATTCAAGTGACGTCAGTGACGTTTACTATTACAACCAACAAGCTCGAGAAACAGTTGATAGGTCTCGTGGCTTCAGCGATCCCTCATATTAACTACGGTTGCGAACGGCACGGTTTAAATTAGAATCGAACCTAAATCCTCGAACCGAACCGATACTGGGATCAAGTACGCGCTGATCCGCCGTGAGTCTAACTGGACCAACGAACCGCAACCCAGAACGGCTAGTCTGAATTGGTCTTCAGGACGTTCGTTCAAGGGAACACCTGGTAACAGAGTAGTGTCTAGACGAAAACGACTTGAAGGTATTCCTAAGTAATTAATTTTTTCATATAAAAGAGTTTTATGTTGATAAAATGTACTTTCTGATAAATGATCTACTTATTTTCCATTCGAGAGAATTCCTTTAGATAGTTGATCATTCAAGAACGTGGTTGAAAATTCGTTTTTTGATATTGAAATCTTGCCTCTCAACAAAAAATCTAACAATAATCCACAAAAATAGTCTTCAAATGATTAGGAACAATATGTTTAGAATCAGCGCCATCAAAACCCTGCGAGTGACATCTTTTATTTTGTTTCCACGAATGTCAACCATACATATGCGTAATAAGTATTGATTTTTGAACGAGTTTGTGACGTTCTTGACAGGAATCGGTTTTGAATCCAAATGTAACTTTCTTTTTAATGTTACATTCATTACGTTGAATTTCACTATTAATTAAGGTGATTATTTATTTTCCTTCTTTTGAATGGGATTCAAATAATGATAAGCGCTGCAGAAATTGCACGTGCACCGAAATATAAAATTTTGATTAAGAAGCGGACAACTGTTAATGGTTTCATCATACCAGACTTATATTCTCATTCACATGAGTAAAATTGTATTGCATAAGAACACTCTTCAATTTATTACGCGTTTTGATACAACAAAATCGATATATTCTGTCAATTTTTACGTATCATAATTGAATTGTATTTCTATTAATTTCTCTAGATTTATAATTAAATTGGAGAGAAAAAATATTCTTGGTAGATTCGGAAAATTCCCTTCTCGAAGATTCTCTTACTTCAATGTTCGACTTATTAACCAAACAACAATACATTGATGATCTCGCAGACGTCATATTAGCTAATGGAACGAAAGAATATTAATTTATGCTCTCAATTCACTAAGTCATGCTGAATATACCAAATTGGATAGAGAATCTGACTGTTTTTTCGAAATGTCAAATATTTCAGAAATATCATGAAACAATTTTATTGGAGATTTATGGGATTATGTGATTTCTGAAGTTGAGTATATATAGCAGTCATCTTTGGCCTCGGTTCATCAGGAATAGAACAAAAAATCAGAATTTGGTTCCCCGCCACAGTGTCACCTCAGCAAACATGAAGATTTTTACCTCAATTCTACTTATCACATTTTTAGGTGTAACTAATCCTAAACGTAAGTGTGGCATAACATAAAAATTATTATTTGGTAGAAAAAATGAAACTTGTGCATTCGCAAAGATGTTTGCTTGGAAGCTTATACTTTCAATTTGGCAATTCCCATTTGAACTGCAAACATAATTTGATGTAATAACAGGGTGGCCAAGGAAAGGCTCATCTCGCAAGGTGAACACGCTCTTCTATTTACTCAAACTATTACGCAAATAATGAAGTTTGACCCGTTGCACAGTGGTTCAAAATCTAAAGTTTTCGATCAAAACCCCTTAACATGTAACAATCGTATTGAAAGTTACATTTCCGGAAGTTTTTGGGGTCGCTGAATTCACAAATGATATTTGTTTTCCAAAATTCAAAATGGCGGGCACAAGATGACGGTCGACTTGCATACAAAAATAGAGTATGGAAGGAAAATCAACTTTTATTTATGTTTTCGGGGTAATTTATGGTAATTTCACGAGAAAATATGGCAACTTACTATAAATTACCTCAAATTATATTCAATAAATTTCCATAAATTTCCGGAAATTTACAAGTACATAAATAATTTTATAATAATTTGCGTTAATGATTATAGGTTGATTAACACTTACATTAATACATTGATCAAAGTATTGTTAGAAAAATAAGTTTGTTCATCTCAATATATTTAAAGAAAGTCGAAGTGATCACCATGTACAAGTGAGAAACGATTTGGTCCAAACATTCGACGACGTATTCTCAGAAATTTCTTCGTGCAAAACAAGTTGAGAAGCTCCCTCCTTATTCCCCGTATCGTCCATACGACGAGCCTCTCGCTATGCGCCTCGCCAGGCACGGGAAACCGTGCGCCGCACGCCTCAAAGAAGTCGTTACCAAAAGAAGACGGGCAAGCTAGGGTAGAAAATCTCAACGCCACTTTATTAGGGACACTTCCCCGTGTGCAACACAGTAAGAATTGAAGCAGCCTGATGCGGACTGGATAACTAATCCCCTATTGAATTCGGAATTTTTACTGCGCGAAATAGAAAAAGGGGCGCGAGCATTCCGACATCTCTCACAGAAGCATGCATTATTATTTTTACTTCAAACTAGTACAAAAATATTCTACATACCTCAACGATCAAAATCCATGAGGTCCAGAACTACTGGTCAACTCTCAACTGCTTTTTCCGACACTAACATTTCATTCGGACGCATGAGACTTTCCGGCTCCGTAACACGTGTTCGGCGGAACGTTCGACTTTGAGCGTATTCCTCGTTGAACAGTGAATTTCATCTCGATCGGAAACTGCCGATTTTTGAGGTTTTGACCGGAAATTTGGGATTTTGAATCACTGTGCGTCGGGGAACTCTATTTTGTGATCCAAAGTGAATTATTGATGCTTTTTCCCCTTTGTTTGACTGTTTATCACACTTCATTCCCTTCCTTCCTCTATCGTTTTTTGACCTTATCCATGTACCTTTCCTTCCTCCTCCCCATCTCTACCTCCACCAATAAATCCCTGCTTCAGGCATTCTAATCTTCTCATATTGAACTCCACACCCTACTTTTTACGTGCACCCATTACCTTATTACTTCCTATTCCTCCATCCCTTCTTTCTTGTTACATACACAGAATATCAAGAATGCTTGCTAATCCAGTTCGAATGTTGTTGTTAACCGATTTTCAAACATTTTAAAGAGCTAAAATTACGAGTATATAAGAACTCAAGTAATGATCATTTTCACATACAAAACCAGGTGCAGATGGATTCGGAATCTTAGATCAAGATAGCATGGAACTTGAAATGAACGATGCCTCCACAAAATTTTATGGAACCATCATCCCAGATCACGTTACTTATTGCCCTGGCTGGATAAAACCTGCGGATGTACATCCTCCTAACTTTTCTGTTTTAATACGAATAAGAGAGAACGAACAATACAGTGCTACCCTACATGATAATAATAGTCGACATCCCTATTTTAATCCTCGCATTCATGAACCATTTAACTGTATCATGCGGTTAGGAAGTGCCATCCCTGTATCAGCAAGACGTTTCGAAAAATTCATGCCCAATGATTGTAATTATAGTAATTCCAATATGCCACCTTCTGGCTTCATATATTTGACAGTACCAGGAGGCTTTATGTTCAAGTCAGAGATAAGACCCGTTGTATATACATAAGCGATTCCATAATTTGATTTACTGCTTAAAATGTACTTATATCTGCTGAAAATTATGCAGATTCTATCAATAAAATGTACAAATATATATTGCTCAAGAATACAAGCATTTTTAATCCCGTGTCCACGTTTTGACGGATAAGGAGAATAAATCATTTTGAGGTTCTGATGCTTCCAGGACCATCCGTTATAATAAAAGAAGTTGTTCCGGGTTCTAATCGAGCACGCAAGATTTCGAATATTGCTGACGTTTCATGAACATTGCAGTTCAATTCTTTGAGGCTGACCCGAAACTGAGGTTTAAGGTTGTGTTTTCCTCGTGCGTACTCTCTACAATGTCTCTCAGAAGAACACAACCTGGAATTTTAGTTTTAAGTGAGCCCTGGAGAAATGAACTGCAATTTTCAAAAAGCGTCAGCAATATTAGAAATTTTGCATACATGATCAAAACCTGGAACAACTTCTTCTGATAAAACTTTAAGGGTATTTTCTCTTTTCAAATACCATATCGCAGAAGGGTGTTGTCTCACTTAGTATGGGACGAGAGGATTCCCGAGTTCTTTTGTTCTGGTTTCGTTTTAATGCTTTTCTTCATGACTGACAATTGGTAGGACCTCTTTATGGATGGAAACACCAGCTTTCGTCTATTACTTTCAGTGAGAAACCCGTTTATTAAATTAATTACTGGACCCCTCATATATTTTTTCCCTCTGCTTAAATGATAAATGAAAACAAACATTATATTATTCATCAGTCTTGTATCATAATCAGGGTGTTGATTCGTCGGACGGTTTCAAATTCCCGGTCATTTCCCGGTTCTTCAAGGTCAATTTTTTCAATTTTCTCCGTCAACTAGAAGTAAAATATTTATACTTTTCGCAAAACGAAAACGAGTCAGGCCACGTCAACTGCGCCCAAAAAATTTAGGTGATTTTATAAAAAGTGTCCCTATTATTGGGAAAATCTGTACCTACATAATAGCATTACAAAAAAATACTTAGAACCGTTTTTCAAAAAACTGCACCGTTTTCATTATTTTTAAATGTGATGATTGAAGTGGAATTTTAACACGATGTAGTATGAACACTTTATTCCGTTCAAAAAAAAAAAAAAAAAAAAATTGGTAATTCTCACTCTGACAGTATCAAAAAAAAGTTTTTGTCGCCGGCGCGGCGCCGCATAACAATTGTCGCCTCGAACGGTGCGCTCAGCGCATGCAGCTTACGCTACAAACGCGGCTGCTCATGCATAAGTGATTTATACTAAAAAAAAGAATCTTTAACCGAAGAAGTCGAGTGTTCAAGCAGATAAATAACTTTTACTGAAAAATATTATGAAACGAAAATTTAATTACAAAAAATTAATTTTCAACCGGAAAATACAATTTTCAATCGAAAAATACAATTTTTCAACAGAATGGTTGAAATGCGAACCATAAAAATAAAAATTTTTAAACAAGAATGGATTCGTGACATTTTTGGCTTGAAAAATTAATTTTAAACCAAAAATAAGAATTTTCAACTGGATGAATGAACGACTGAAGTGCAAAATGTTTGACTGTATTCTACAAAAATCAAATTTTCAACAAAATATGTGAAGTTCCAACGGAAGAATTGAATTTTCAATTCAAAAAGATAAATTTTCACCTCAATGTAGAATATTTTGAACTAGAAAAGATCAATTTTCCACTAAAAATGAAACAGTTCAATTTTCAGTTGGATTAATTGATTTTCAACCAAACTGATGAATTTTCAGATGTAATGATGAACCTTTAAATTAATATATGCATTTTAAGCAAAAGATGAATTTTTGACCATAAAGATTGATTTTCTACAAAAAAAGCAAAATTTTCCACGATATACATAGAATCTCAAAGAATTAGTTTCATTTTCAAATTCAGAAATCAATGTTCAACCTAATACTTAGATTTTTTACCAATAAAAGATCAATTGATTTTTCAAAGTAGTTACAATTCCAACCACAGGTGATTTTGGAATCGAAATAATCCAACTTTCACATAAAAATTTGATTTTAAACAAACGAGTTTAAATTTGAAACAAATAGTTGATTTTTTAACTCAAAAAGTATGAATTCGCAATGAACAATGTGAACAAGTCTTCCTAATTTCGAATTAGGAATAGGTAACTTTGAAATTGTGACGAATTTTCAATTGGAGGAGCGATTTTTTGAAATTCCTCTCGTCTGAATCCAAATTATGATTAGTTAAAAAGGTTCACGTTACATGTGAAAATCCCCGGTTCAAAGCGAAATTATACTTCTTTACTGAAACTCCGTGCCCTAAAATAAAAACTATGATTATTTTCTGAAATTTCCTGTCCTAAGTCAGAAAAATGAAGCAAAGCAAATTAAACATGATATAGTATATTATGCACCTAGGGATAGATAGAGGCGTTTTTTGTTGAGCGCGATGTTTGCCGAAGACGTGTTCGGTAAACATCGCGCGAGACAAAAAACGCGTCTATCCATAGGTGCATACGATATTTTCTTCAACAAATGCATGA
>WSXT02161860.1:0-24011 GCA_011762715.2 Neuroterus valhalla | reverse complement strand
TACCGGGCTCACGACTCTCCGTGGCCCGCCGAAGCTCTTCCAGAGTGCGAGGCGGGAATCGAACCCACAACCAGACGAAACACGATGGAAAGACGATGAAAAATCGTCGAGACAATTAAAGTTCTCTATAGACGGATCAACTTGATAATGACTTGCTTAGTTGCTATGATGCCAGTACTGTCCCTAACCGCAGAGGTTACATGGTGCGCCTCCACACTCTTTGGTGCCAGAAACACCTAGAGCTCTCGCACCTTTCACAGCAGGCGTTAAGGAACAGTGCCGTTAACCTTTCGCGCACAAGGGATGTACGCGGAACACTTCCTCAACCACTGTAAGAACAGGCCCCAGACGAAAATCAGGAAAAAACATTGAGACCAACTGCTGAAACGAGGCTTCCCTTGAGACACGACGGGGATTTTGTGACAAGGAAAAACAATAACATTCAGGTTCCTCCCAAGCCATATGGCCTGGCTGAGATGGATGCTACCTTCGTGGGGATCTCTCAGAGTATCCTGACCTCTGAACCATCACTTGTAGAGTTAATGATATGGCGAGAGCTCCAGCTGATTCATATTGGAGGTCCATAATAACGATTGATGAAAAGACTAAAAAGTGCATGCATCAATTAAAGAAGAAGATTGGCTGGATAAGACAAAACGAATCCCGTATGCAGTGTGTGACAGAGTATATCAAATCTGGTAACCCTTTTATGGCAAAGTCTGAAAGTACGCTCATGGAGTGAGGATCCATCATCATTCAATAAAAATGTCAAAGCTGGGTCAGGAATAACCTAAAGTTTCTCGCTAACCCATCGCGCCTCTTTAACAATCCTCCCGTTCTTGTCAAAAACCCACCAAAGGCTGAAGAAGTCGAGACATTTCGTAAGGGAGATTTAGGAAGTAAAACATTCATTGAAAGAAGGCACTAAGAACATAATGCGTTCGAAGGAGCTGGGCAATAACTTCATAATATCCGAGAGGGAATGCCCACCAATCACTGCTGATGAGGTAAAGGAAGCATTGAGGGGCACGAAGAACTTCTCCGCTGCTGGTCCAGATTGTCTTAAGAACTCTTGGTGGAAGAAGTTTACTTCTACACACCAACATCTCGCCCGTATTTTTACCGTATTTTTCCTCCTACCGAAGAAAGGCGACTTGTCCAACCTAAAGAACTACAGGCCAACAATTTGTCGAAACATGGTGTACAGGATCTTCCCACCTATCCTGAATGACGTGATTGTTCGGATAATTGGACCTGAGTGTAGAGAGATTTACGAACACCGAGGATCAAAAAAAGGCGAAGCAGCCTGTTGGGCCTGCCTGTCGATGACCTGGATTGATAACCAGAGAGCTTTTGATCCATCTTCCCATCGACTTATCATCTGTCTGTTGAGAATCTTAAAGGTTAATCTAGATATAGTAGGATGCATTGAGAGATTGATGCCCCTTTGGAAGACAAGATTCACTATTACTTCTGGAAAACATCGTGTGACTACCAAGAGTGTCACTTTCCAGAGAGGTATCTTTCGGGGTGACACAATAAACCCTCTCCTATTCTGTATCACACTATTGACACTATCTCTCGCACTTCATGATTCTCATGAATACCGCTGTGGCAGAACTTTTTTGTGTCGACGAGGGGCGCTCACAAGAAATCAGTATGGATTCAATGCATATCCTCTTCTTTTCAAATAGAGACAGAGGTTATTCATTGAACCTTCTCTACTCAGGAGCTCAAGAATCTGGAGCACAGATTTAAGAAAACTTGAGACATCGTTTTTCATTATAAATCATATTTGCTGGGGAAAACCTCCTTAATATAGAATGTACCATTGGATGTCAAAACCTGAAAAGGATTTCAACCCGAATTTCACTTCTAAAGCACATTCGAAAAGAGGATAAATAGCGTGGACCTGAGCTTATGGGTGAATATTCTAACAGACACCTTAATGCTGCAGAGACCTACAAATATCTGGATGTGCCTGAGAGCCGCATTGAGGACACAATATCAGTAAAGAAGGTTCTCCAAAGCAGACACAAACACCTGCTCCGACGGATTTGGTCGTCCAACCTGTCGTTGAGCAAGATATCTGCGACTAACATGCTTGCCATCCCGATTCCACTCTATTTATTTGGGGAAGTTCCATGGACGGAGAAAGAGCTTAGGGTCCTCAATTTCACTACGCGCAAGATGATACAAATGAAGAAGAGCTTGCATATCAAGTCGTCCGTTGCACGCTCATACATCGCACGCCGTAAAGGCGGACGCGAACTTCTCAACCTCCAATGTCTATACAACGGGATTATCCTGAGTACTGTTCATATCATCGTGAACGGTAGAGACCCTTCCCTGTCAATGGTTAGGAATCACGAAATGACTGGAGAGGAGCGTTCCTTCACAAAGCCGCGGAGCAGGCAGCTGAAACCCTTGGCCTGAACCTCAACATCAGGAGTCAGGACAGTCAAAGTTTGCTTTCCTCAAATCATCTGGACTCAATTCAGGAACAATTTCTCCATTTTCGCGTATCAGAACTTTGTGATTTCCACCTTAGCATGCCGTAGAAGCATATCACGTCAAGAGGTTTCCAGTGATAGGCGCAGTGCGTGTCTTAAACTCCCTGAGCACCTTTAAAGTTATTGAATTTTATTCTAAGATTATCATTTTAGGCATCTTGATCAGTTATAACAGAAGCTTTAGTTTATTATCCGCAAACTAGGAATCTGCTGCACCGACTGATTTCAACTAATCATATCTTCGAAACATATTTCACAACATTGAGACAAGATGGAATTTTTCTTTATTAAAAAAAAAACATTGTTTCCTGAAATTTCTACCACGAATTGTCTCCTGGAATACTTTCTAAAAAGAAAATCATTTGAAGACTTCGCAATTTCTGGAGAGACATTAGGAAGATATTTTGGATCGTGTAAAAATGTGTTTTGCAGAACGCTTTTCGGACTGATGTTTCAATGAGGTAACGCAGAACGCACCGTTGGGCACGATATACATCGCTGAAAGCCTGGAAAGCATTTTTCTGTCGACCCCTGATACCCAAGGGTGATCACCCTCAATTCGCTTTTTCCCTATTTTCATGACGTCTATTGGGCCTGAGAAAAGCGCTTCAAAAAAATGAGTTGGGGTGGAAGCACACGGCGTTCTGAATGAGCGATTCCTATACATGATAACGATATCTGTCACGTAAAACATGGTATTATTTTCATTATGCATCATTATTTAGAATACCTTTGATGAATGGGGTTCTTTTACGGAGACTAGACGTTCATAATTCATGATTCGTCACGCACAGATTTGTATGAATTTCAATAAGGAAGGGTCGCGGAATTGACCTATTTTTCAAGACTTGTGACTTCAATTTTTCAATGTTTCGTGCCAGAGGAAATGCTGATGCCTTCTTTTGGCAAGAGTATTACGAGAAAATAAGTGAAAGTATGGGAGAAAGAGCTTATCAGCTAACTTATAAGATAACGCCAATGTCAAGAAGAATATAATCTTCTTAGTGTTCAATAAATATTCCATATTCTCAACAGAATTATCCTAATCTTCTAATTCGATTTAGCTTTCCTTAATGCAGAGTAGAATCTCAAATATGAGAAAATTCAAAGTTTACTATCAGTTTACTGAATATAAAAATTAAATTACACAAGTGAATCCTGTGATATCAAACGTGTTGCAGCTCATTAGGATAGTGGAACTAGTGGTCGACCACTTATTAGTGGTCGGTCGCGCGTCAGTAATTTCCCGAGAAGCATATATAGAAGGTGGATTCATGAATGTTTAACTTACCAGTCAGCAATGGATTACATTTTGACTACCATTTTAAAAATTGAAGAAAAAATTTGTTTGCAAGCTCACTGTTAGACTCCTGTTTTTGTAATTCTGTTCTCAGTTTTGCGCGAAATTAGACACTGACTGTTTGGTGGAGGCTGCGATTTCGTATTACGTATCGATTGTAATTCAAAAGTGACTCGTGAAAGTTTTAACCAAGCCGACCCCAAGATGTATAGATGATCATTCTGTAATCTCCTGCTCGGATACGAAGAAATGCAATTTGGAGGTTAGGTTTAAGTAATACGCCTAATAGAGGCATTTTCAAGACAAGAGCATTAACAGCACAAAAATATTCCTTCGAAACTTTAATAGAAGACGCTAGTAAGTACCCCCTCGCCGGAATATATTGTATTTTCCAAACAGTATCACTCACAGAAGAGTATTTCATCTCTTGAATTTTCAACCCAAAAAGATCAATTTTCAACCTCAATGGACAAAATTTAGACAAAAAATGTGGAGTTTTCGACAAAAAAAAATTATTTTAATAAGATAGTTGAATTGTTAACTGATGCTTTAAACTTTCAAGAAAATAGCTTAATGTCTGACTGAAAAAGTGGATTTTCAACCTAGTAGATTTATGTTCTAACAAAAGAGACGAATTTTCGACAAAATAAAATATTCTCATAAACATTGTTCAATTTTGGAAAAGAGAAGACCAATTATCTTCGTAAGAGTTGAATTTTCAAAACATAAATTTCCTCTCCCAACGGAAAAGTTAATCTTCCGACCAAAAAGTTCATGTTGTGGAACAAATATTTCAATTTTTCGACAAATAAGTTGAATTTTCAAGAAAAAAATATGAATTTTCAACTAGATAGTTCAATTATCAACCAAAAAATGCATTTTCTACCAAGAAGGACAATTTTCTGCCAGAAACACGAATTTTTTAAGAAAATCAATTATTTTCATGAATATTGTTCGATTTTCAAGACAAGACAAATCTTATCTACAAAACACGTAAATTTTCATCACAAAAATATTATTTTTCAACCAAAAAATTACCTTTTCTACCAAATAGTTCATCTTTTCAACGAACACTTGAATTTCTAAGTTTTTAACACGTGGAGGATCAATTTTTACTAAAAAATGGAACTATCAAATCTTTAAGAAATAGTGTGAATATTACAAAAAATGAAATTTTCGCAAAGCAGTTTAAATTCCAACCAAGTTGTTGGATTCCCAACCAGGTAAGATGAAATTTCAAGTAAACAGTTTAACTTTTAACCAGAATAATGAAATTTCTACTGAGAAGAATCATGTTCTACCAAAAACACGGATTCTTTAAAAATAAATTATTTTCTTGAATATTGTTCAATCCTGGAGTCAAGAAGACTATTATCTACAAAGGACTTAAATTTTCATCACCAAAATATTATTTTTCAACCAAAATATTTGATTTTTTATCAAATAGGTCATCTTTTAAACAAAAAGTTGAATTTCTGAGTTTCTAACACTTAAAGTATAGATTCTCATTAAAAATAGAATAATCAAATTTTTATCAAAAAGAGCAAATATCACGAACAATGGAATTTTTTAGATGAAGTTCAACTTTCAACCAAGTTAGATGAAATCTCAACTAAACAGTTTAATTTTCAACCACAATAATGAAATTCCTACTAGGAAGAATCATGTTCTACCAAAAATAGGAGTTTTCAACTAAATTAATTTTTTCATGAATATTGTTTAATTTTAAAGTCAAGAAAACTATTTATCTACAAAAGACTCGAATTACCATCACAAGTATATTATTTTTAAACAAAAAATTATTTTTTTTACCTAATAGTTCATCTCTTCAACGAATAGTAGAATTTTACAGTTTCTGACACTTGAAGGATCAATTTCCACTTAAAAATGGAATAATCAAATTTTTGACACAAAGAGTGAATATTGGCTAAAATAGAATATTTGCAAAGTAGTTCAACCTTTAACGAATGATTTGAATTTCCAATCCTCTAAGATGAAATTCCAAATAAACAGTTTAATTTTTAACCAGGAGAATGAATTTTCTACTAAGAAGAATAATGTTTTGCCAAAAATTTCAGATGTTCAACAAAATACATTGAATTCCAACAAAACTGTTGAATTTTAAAATATCTTGATCTTCAAACATCTTCATTATATTGTATAATTTTTAGGCCTGAAATACAAGCAAATAGTAGATTTTCAACCAAAAATTATGAATTCCAGGAGAAACATGTAGTAGTTGATATTTTAATCAAAACTTTTTATTTTGAATGAAATACGAGATGAAATGCAATCAAGGAAATCCACTTCTGACAAAAAAGATGCAATCCCGACAAAATAAATAATTTTTCAACGTAAAAATCTTTCAATAATAATTTTTATGATATCAGTTTTCAAGTGAAAGGAAACGGGATAGTTAGATTATTAGTTTAAAAGTGGATTTTCCATAAAAAACACTCATTTTCAACCGGAAAGATGAATTCTCAACGAAACAAGAAAAAGTTGGTATTTCAACGCAAAAGCATTTTAATTTTAAATATTAAACAATCGCATTAAACCGGAAAAATCAATTTTAAACCAAACACTTGCATTTTCGACTCAAAGGGATTGAATTTCCAACGAAATGATGATCTCTTTACCAAAAACGATGAATTTTTAACTAGAAAAGATGAATTTTCAACTGAATACATCAATTTTATACCAAACACGAAACAGTCACCTTCAAGTTTGAGAAAATGAAATTCCAAACAAAAGAAACGAAGGTTCCAACAAAATAGATCAAGTTTTCTCAAAATACATGAAATTACAACCATGGTTGAATTTTTATTTGAAAAAGATCAATTTTTGAGCACATAGTTAGATTTTGAACTTTAAAGGTACATTTAAAAAAATAAAAGCTACTTTGAACAGAAAGATGAGTATTGAACAAAAAAAATTATTTTCAACAATGTAGTTTAACTTTCAACCAAATAAGTGAATTTTTGTCCAAAAAAATTACTGTTTAACAAAATCAATGTATTTTTAACAAGATATTTCATCTCCTATCCAATCAGTAGAATTTTAAACCATTTCTGACGTAAGATTTTGAAATAATTAGACTTGAACTCCAAAAATTATATTTTTTTTTGTTTATGAATGTAGAAAATTTCTAATTATCTGTCGCAGTTCCAACAATTTTTCCCTCAATAAAATGGAGTCATTTCAATTTTCAATTAATTAATTGTTGTTGAACCTACTATTTCATTTTTGATTGAGAAATTCTTTTCGGTTACAGATTTTATATTATCAATTTGTTGGAAAATCGAATAATTCATTCGAAAAATCAACTTTTGGGTATAACTTTCCTTTTTTTCTGGTAGGAATTTCATTCTTCTTGGATAAAAATGATTATTGATGGCTGAAAATTCAATCATTCTTACTTCAAAATTTAATTGTCGCGGGTTGAAGTATCGTCTGTAACATTTTTAATTCAGAATTCATCTTTCTGTTTGAAAACTAAACTTTGTTGTAAAAAAATATTTTTCCACTTTCAATTTGACGTTTTGGTCAAATTCATCTGGTTTTGATTTAGAAATAAAAAATATTTTCTCCAGATGTCGACTATTATATATTTTTCTTTGAGGACTCTTTTTTATTCAGTTAGAAATTGAACTAGTTGGTCGTATTGGAAACTAGTTTGTTAAATATTCTTTTTTTTTGTTGAACCCATACCTGCAGGTTTTTCCTTAGAAATAAGTCTCTTCCAAATGAACTCAACTATTTTAGATTCAAAATTAAAATCTTCCTTCTTGAAATATTGACTTTCACACGCTTGATTGTAAATTTATCCTTTTTATTGACAATTGAACTGTTTGGTCAAACGTGGAACGTTTATTATTATTATTATTATTATTATTATTATTATTATTATTATTATTATTATTATTATTATTATTATTATAACGTTTATTATTTTTATTTTTCTCTTGGATTCCATTTTTTTGTAAATATTCATTTTTTTAGTCAATAATTTGAACACAGAATATGTGCTTTTGATAAGACTTGAACGAAAATGTAACTGTCTGCTTGGAAATTATTTAGTTCTAGTTGAGGATTCAACTATTTGGTTTCAAATTCAGCTGTTTTCGTTAGATTCAACTTCTCGAGAATTTAAACCTAAATCTTTTTCGGTTGGAATATCAAATCAATTATTGCATTTTCGATTAGGAAAATGATTGGTTGAAGATTCAGTTAAAATTTCATCTTTTTGGATAAGAATTTTACCATTTTTTTCAAATTCGTTCTTAATTGTTGAAATTGTACCTTGTTCAATAACAAATTCAACGAGGAAGTTTGAAATCCATGCATTTGGTTGCAAAATTGGTCCTTTTGGCTGAAAATTCAGATATATCTTTTGTTCAAAAATCCCCTTTTTCCGGTTTAAAGTGAAGAAAATTCTTCGGATCCTCTGTTTTTCTAGCTGGAGATACAAACTGTTTTGCAGGGAATTTTTTTCTTTTGCTTGAAAATTCTACATTTTTCCTGAAATTTTTTTTCATTATCGACTGTATAATCTTCCTTTCCAACTATTTGATTGCAATCTCATGTTTTGTTTACTTGTTAATTTTAATATTGCCCCAAATCTGTATCACTTCCATGTTTTGAAAAGTAGTCTGCTGTAAATCACTCCAATCAAACTTCAGAATGGAAGTAATCGATAAACCAGAAAAACTAATTTATAAACTACATTTTATGGGGTTATATCCTCCCTAAACCAATCTCCCTTTCAAAACAGTTTAATGAAGTTTGAAAGCTAATAAAACCTACCAATAGGACTCCATAGAGGACCCGAATGCCAATCGACATTACCATAATTTTTGAAAGTGAAAACTTTTTCGAGACTCTTTTTAAGTGCCAAACATTACGAAGATATTCAGAACCGATCGCACTTTCACCATGGTGTTGAGTAGAGTTTTTCTTACAATAAAATATGAAAAGTTCTCCAAACTTTTTTTTCACCCCTGTAAGTTTTCTTTGCAGGGGGTAACATCCTCTTCAGGAGGGAAATGATAGTAGAAATAGCAGTAAGAGATCGGAGGGTTGAGCCATGAGCCAAAGTAACGGGGCCAATGCACTCTGCTGGATCCTCCCCTAGACACACGGAAATGACGTTGTTGATGGTTTCGGTTTGTGGGGGATGATTGATGAGCTATACCTATACTATTGGCTCGCCACCTACAATCGCTTGGTGGTCCTGTTATCCTGCTCCTATTCGTACGTCACTCGTTGACCCCAATCTGTTTGAAGAAGTTCTAGAGCCTTTATACGAAGAGTCGAATTTCACCTCTCCTTTCACCCATCTAACCCCTACGCCTCCCTCAATTTCTTCCTTTCTTTTTTCCTCTTCAAGTTCCTGTTCATTTTTCGGGAATTAAGTGTGTCTCAATTCCTTTCCCTCGAAAACTTTCAACGTCCCTCGAGTTTTCGCAGCGATTTAGGATGTGTCGAGACATCTATTCGACTCAACGATTACTCTCGAATGACAATCCCAAACTCCTGCTTCGATTAATGGCACACTTTAAGTGTACACTGTTGGATTTCAGGATAATAATTCAATTTTGGTGCCCTGGCTAAACGGAGAGCATTCCCACAGAAAGGGAATTGAATTGAAAACAGAAAAGAATGATTGCACAATAATCAATACACGGAAACTCCATATTGCTGTGACAGTGCTACAAACATTATAAATCGTTCGTTTCAGGCTTTACACTTTTTGTTCTATGCAATTGCTCTGCAATCATCCCTATCTTGACACACAAAACTTGTTTCTCTTACATGCATGCATCTTTTCATACAAGCTCTTGTGTTTCTACACCTTTTTATATTTTTCCCCTCTATGGTCTCACTCACACGTTCTGTCCGTTCCTTTTTTGGTCTGCCTCTGGGTACGCTACCATTCACCCTACCTAGATATACTTGCTTTGTTAATCATTATTCATCCAATGTCTCAACGTGACTAAATCATCTCAACAAATTTCTTTCACTCTTGTCAGACAGCGTTTCTTTTACTCCAAATTCCTTGAGAACCCCTTCACTACTCACTTTGTCCATTAGCATTTTACCGCACATATTACGCATGAATTGCATGCCTATCGCGATGAGTTTACTCTTCTCCTATTCTTGAAAGGTCCAGTTCTCGCTATTGTGCAGCATAGTCGGTGCTACCACAGAATTATTTATAGCAATTTCAGCTTTATCTGTTACATTTTTACTTTAAGTTATACTCCTTACACTGGCGATAATCTTTCTACCCTCCTTTATACGTCCGGAAATCTCTGCATCTATCTTCCCGCCAGCAGTGAATAAACTTCCAAGATACACGAAATTATCAGCTTGTTCTATACTCTCTCCATTAAGGGCAATTTTGCATTCTTTTTTCGCATCCTCACTTTCAAACACAATAAATTTTGTTTTACACTCTTTAATCTTAAGGCCTATGCTAAAGAGAGCCATTCTCCGACATTTGTCTATGTATATATTAAACATTCGAGAGGACATAACGCATCCTTGCCTAATGCCTTGACTAATATCAAACCAATCGCTCAGTTGTCCATTTATAGTACAGTCAATCTGTCACCAAAAAAGGCTGTTTTTGGAAAAAAATACCATAAAACTTTTTTTTGCAGGAATCGTTAGAAAAGCATTCAAAAAGCCTAACCTGAAAATTTCGAGATTGTTCAGCGTCGAGTTTTCGAAAAAACTCAAAAAGTTTTTGGATCTGATATATCTCGGGAATGGTAGGTTTTCGGTAAAATGTTCAAGAACAAAAAATGTTGGGGGCAATGTTTTCTACAACTTCCCTTATTGAGTCGACATGCTACGATGAGAAGTGCAATTAATAGATGGCGCTCAAGTACCAAAAAAGCCATTTTTCCGCTTTTTGGTACAGAAACTCTTCCCAACGAACCTTAAGAAAAAGCAAAGGCGGCAACAAGAGAAGTGAATAATACTATTCGAGTTTAATTGATATTGTCAAATAACTGTTTGGTTCTGTAATGAAATACAAATTGGCATTGACGAAGCATTTTTTTTTACCAAGCCAAGATTCTATGAAATAATAAACACTTACACGTATTTTCCTTCTTGCATGCTCAACAACAATTATTAGCACATTTTTGCACAGGTCTTTTTACATAAATTTATAAAAACCTTCTTTAATCACGTTCAATACTGGATTCAGCCTATTTTTGGGAAAGAATTAATTATAATAATAATTAATTCATAATAACAATTTATCATAAATAGGAATAATTTGGAAGTCTTACTCACAAAAAAATTATTTATTCAGTCTGAAGTAATGATTTATTATGTACACACACTAACGTCGCCCTCATCGGAAACAATGTGAAATCTACGGTCTCAGGTTTGTCACGCTATAACTCGTTAACGGTAAGTCGGAAAAGAAAAATTGTTGCATTAATTTTGTAAGATTTTTTAAGGCAAACAACTTTTTTATTGACAGTTTTGCGATAAAAAATTTGTGTCTGTGCCAAAAAGCCAGAAACCGCTTTTTTGATACTTCAGCGCTATCTATTATTTGCACTCTCACTCACAGCATGTCGACCCTATAAGCAAAGTTGTAGAAAACATTGCCTTCAACATTTTTTGTTCTTACAAATTTTCCCAAAAACCCATCATTTCTGAGATATATCAAATCCCAAAACTTTTTGAGTTTTCTCGAAAACCCGCCCCTCAACGATCCCAAATTTTTCACATTAGACTTTTTGAATGTTCTCCTAGCAATTTTCACAAAAAAATGTTTTATGGTATCTTTTTCTATAAAATTTGACAGTTTCAATGTACTATTACTCTCACGCTAGCTTTGTTACCATTATATATTGCTTGTATTGCTTTTAGAAACCACCCAATCACTTCATATTCTTTTAGCACTTCCCAAAGTTTGGCTCTATTCACCTTGTCGTAAGCTTTTTCTAGATCAACAAATGCATATAAAACTTTTTTGTTCACGCTTAGGCTTTTTTCTGTGATCTGTCTCAAACTGAATATTTGATCCGCACATGATCTCCCTGGCATAGATCCACATTGAACTTCCCGGATCCTTCCCTTCATTACTCCCATGACTTTATTAGCTAATCGCTCTATAATTATTACAGTCGCCTGGAGCACTCTTGCCCTTGTAGATTGGAATGATAATCGCCTTTCTCCAATCACTCGGAACTTCGCTCTTCACAGCACATATATTCATAAATTCATACAGCCACACAAACAAATATCCGCCACTGAACTTAATCATTTCAGAGGAAACACCATTTACACCGGCAGCCTTACCATTCTTTAGTTTTTTAATTACGGAGATAATGTCGTCGATATCATTTGATCCTTAAAAACAAGAACGAGAGGAAATGATTGTTTAAGAATTCTTCTTTACGGTCAACCATTCAAGTTTTACAGTTGAATTTTTATCATTTTAGTCGAAAATCCACCTAGTTGAGAATACTCATGTTTGATTTTGAATTGATATTTTAGCCAAAAATGTAACCTTCCCATTTTTCTTCGAAAATTATAATTTTTATAGTTCCAAATCCAACCATTACGTTCAAAAATTGTATTGTTTGCTTGAAAATTTATCTTTGGCCAACCAGTTCAGTTTCCAATTCGTCATTTTGTTGAAGGTCAGTTTTTCTTACTAAAAATTGATCTTTTTTTCCAATAAGAAATTTTTTCAAATTGAACTCTTAGGTATCATTTTTTTATCCTTTCGAATCAATTCGCAGAATGTTGTACATAAACCTCACAACTGTGGATAGCAGTTGAACATGATTGCTGTTTTTATGCCTCAAGAACAGAAAATAATGGTTAGTATCCGCTTCCTCCAAGTAGTCGTCCACCAGATAATGAACATTTCCGCAAATTCTTTTTTCTATGCAAGACTAACAAATCGCATTAATAACTTTAGAAATGTTTCGGAAAGCAATCGTGTATTTTGGGAATCTGAATCCCAAATAGCTATGGGGTACTTTCTATAAATTGTTTCTCTATTTTTTACGTTTTTGGTAATTTTTAATAATTGCACTGCGTAGCGATGTTCTGTTGAAGTTTCGATCAGTGTGTGTAGATATTAGAGATGGATAAATGAATTGATTCAATCTCTGGTCTTTTGCATCTAAAAAGAGAAAACTCTTTATTGGAGCAGAAACGTTTCGCTTGTAGCATACACGACTCTTCAGTTTCAGGAAAAAATGTACTCTTCCGTCTTGTTCACATTTTGTTAAATATAAACTACGAATATCCTATTCTTCCAAACAAGCTGGATCTAGTGTATCAGGAATCACCAGTTAAAATAAAAGATCCAAAATGTTTGTCACATTCAAAAATTATGAATAAAAATGAAGGAGTGTATATATCTGTGAATTGGGATAAATATGTGAATGCTCCACCATTTTTTGAACTGGCAAAGCGGTGACGCTTCAAGTGAAACGATAATGATACAAACATACAGTGTACACTGTATACTTTCCCCTTCCACTGTCAATGTCAGTTTTACACATAATACGTAAGGCCGCAACGTACGTCTTGCGTTTAGTATTAGTAGAAGCACGTTCAGCCGGTGTAGCTGGTACAGAAATATTTTGATAATTCTGTCAAAATTTGTGTTATTCATTACTGTATATATTTATTGCAGTATTATAATATTTTGTAGGTTCGTAGGCACATACCAGCTTGTCCCTATTGATGCGGACTGATTTTTCTCCCAAAATGCAGCATATCTCTTGCCGCATGCCTTTGAATAGGTTAAATATGAAACACGAATATCCTGTTCTTTCAAACAAGCTTGGTACAGTGTATGAAAAACTATTAGTTACGATAAAAGATCCAAAATGTTTGTCACAATTAAAAATTAGGAATGATTGTGGAATGTATATATCTGTGAATTTCACAGTGGTCCAAAGGCCTAATTTTCTGGCCAAGCCTCCCAAAATCGAAAGTTACCGTACGAGGTAAAGCTTTATATATTTATCAATATAATATGGCATCGGAGCTTTAAAATCCGAAAGAGCAGGTGTTTACATTGAGCACCTGGCCCATGGTGAACGCTCAAAAGTGCCATTTTTCGAGACCCGCGTGAGACTATACTCTTGCACAGTTTCGAGCACTGAACAGAAAGTGGTGTAGTTTAATAGTTTTCGTCCTTTCACTGAAAAAAGGTAAACCCGAATGAATATTGTTACGAAAAGTATGTATATTACGAAAATATTTTACGACAACCATTGTTTTGAATTTTCAGCCGCAATATTAATTACGGAATACGCGTGCTTCATTCCCCTTTTCTTTTTCAACTGTATTTCTTCTCATAGAGAATTATTTTTTATCACACGAGATCCTGCAGAGATTTTAACGTTCCCTTGTGTAGAAGAAAAGTATACAGATTTTAAAATCGTCGGCATCACCCACCCGTATTCACCCTATCCGTCGAAAGTACGCATTCTGTGAAGCCGGCCGCTGCTAATCATATAGCAGATCCATTTATTCATTCATTCATGAAATTATATTCGTGGTACAGTATGTCAACAACTGTGCACAAAGTACTGTTTGCTGGCCCGCGAATTGTTGAACTGGCTATTTTTCCGATAGGACAGCTCTCCGAAGAAGCTCAAGAGTCCCGAAATAAAGACATATGGAATCACCGCGAACTCTACTCCCGCAAATGCTTGGGAGAAAAAAATATTGAAGACATTTTTTTCTGACTCCTAGCTTCTTCGGACCCACCGATTTCTAGTTTAAGGAAGACTCCTCCCAAACTAGGAAAAAGCTTGTTTCCCGAAGCTATTGCGCTTATGAGTTACGGAAGATTTGACTACGGAGAAGGTGACAAAGACAGTGTTTCGGAAGACACCGACGAGAATTCTACGTTCATTATCGAAATCAGTGACACAGAGAACCTTAGTAATATGAATTTCAGTGAAATCAGAACACTTTTCGCCAAAAATGTTCGCCATTTTTGTTCCGCAATTCTGAACTTTGCAATTCTGATTTCATTATTGAAATTAATCAGTGACCACAAAAACCTCGATGATATGAATTTCAGCAAAATCTCAACACTCTTCGCGAAGAATGTCGACCATTTTCAATTTAGCAATTTGGATTCCATTATTGAAATCAGTGACCCAAAAAGCTTTGGTAATATAAATTTCAGCAAAATCGCATCACCTTTCGGAAAAAAATGTCGGCCGTTTTTGTTTCTCAATTTTGAATTTTGCATTTCTGATTTCATTTCCGGAATCAGTGACTGGAAAAACCTTGATAACATGAGTTTCAGCAGAAACGCAACACTTTCCACCAAAAATGCCCGCCATTTTGCGTAGGCCATTTTGAGTTTCGCAATCATGATTCCATTTTCTGAATCAGCGACCTGGAAAATCTTTATAAAATGAATTTCATCAAAATCATAATTTGAATGGAATCGAAATTTTGCAATTCTGAATTCATTTTTGAAAGCAGCGACCCGAGGCACCTTGATAATATCAGTTTTAGCAAAATCACAACACTTTTCACGAAAAATGTCCGCCATTCTGAATTTTGAAATTCTCATTTCATTTTCGGAATCAGCGACCCAGAAAATCCCAACAGTTTAAATTTCATCAAAATTGTGCTATTTTTATTTGAGTTCCTGAGTTTTGACCAGAAAATCGGGTTACCGGACCACTGTGGATAGGGTGAATGCTCCACCCTCCACCATTTTTACATTCTCATAAGACAAGGTATGATATTTGTGTAAAATTTGACTCCACCCGTTTTTGTCAAATGTCCACGTTTTGAGACCCCTTGAACCCGAAAAACAGGTTTTTACGAATGTGTCTGTCTGTATGTCTGTCTGTCTTTGAGCTCGATAACTCTCGGAAAAACTAATCGATTTGATTGGCCTTTGGTACACTCTTCCAGTGTCAGAAACTAAAGGTCAAGTTCGTTAGCCAGATATTTTGGATCAAAAATAAGAGGGGGGGAGCATTTTGAAAATTTTTAGACCATTTTTTTCAAGACTTGATAATTGTAAGAACAGCTTCCTGTAGTGAGTGATAAGTGGCACAATTTATTCCTATGATTTTTTTTGATGAAACAACAAACAAACAAACAAACAAAAATGAGAATTTTTAGCTAAACAACGGAAGATATGAAAAAAAAGTATAGAAGAAAGAATGTTTATTTTCGGAAGCCCGACAAGATGGACTCCAGAACTTTTGGAATTTCCTCAAAAAATCAAAAATTCAAATTTTGATCGCACAAAAAAACTCGAAACTCTCGAAAGAATGATGACATTCGATCGTGCTTTGGCAACCATTTTTAGGGACCAAAAATACAAGTCGAGTCAAAGACTAAAAAATTGTAAGTACGGATTCTCGCAGTAGGTAAAAAGTGAAACAATTTATTCTCATGATTTTTTTTTCATTAAAACCAAATTGTCAGAGTTGTGGCATTTTCAAAATCAAAAATATAATCGAAAATGACAACTTTTGATCAAACAACGCAAGATATAAAAAAAAGTTTGAAGAAAAAAAATTTTTCTTTTTGGGAGCCCTACAAGATGGTAAATACAACTTTTTGGATTTTCTCAAAAAATCGAAAACTCAAATTTTGGTCGCACAAAAAATAGTGAAAAATAGTAAAAAAAAGAAAGATTCAATTTTTAGTCCAACTATTTAAGGTACGGGAAAATGTAAATGAACTAAAATTGTGCACCAAAAAAAGATTTACAAATTTGGTAGAATTACCTTTTTGATAGGACAAGTGGTGTTTGCTTCATTTATATAAAAGCATATAAAAATGAGAAAAATGAACTTTTTGACAATTGACACAAGCTTAGGAAAAAAGCAAATAGACGCAAGTTCTTTACCAGGAAAATATCTTTAATGTGTTATCAATTTCTTTAGCAGGATATGTATTTTTTATTTCAATCAGAAAAGGTAACTATAAAACTGAAATAATAAAATTTTTGAAAAAATGACGAAGACTAACACAGAAGATTGATCGAAAAAAGTTGTTCAGCGAATTTCTAGAAAAACTACACAACATGTGAAGAGAATTGGGCAAGAAAACTTCTCCACCATTTTGAACAAACTTTGATCGAGTGCGCAGCACGGAACACGCGATGAGAATGTATTCGTTAAAGCCGGAGAAGCTTTAACAAAAGAGAATTCACACTCATCAAATTATTTTTATTACTAAAACATCCAATTTTTGCTATTTCTTACGGTTTTTTGCAATTTATCCGAAATCGGAGGGTGTAAGGCCTAAACTGACTTGGAGTTCGGATTCAGCGGGTCCAAAAACATGCCCGTAGATAGGTCTGGCCCGGTGTACAGAGAACTTTTTTTTGTGTGTGTGTGGGTGTAATGATCCAAATATACATTGTACACTGCATACGTTTCCCCTCCACTGTCTTGATCAGTTGTACACATATCGCGCAAGGCCACAACGTTCTTCGTGCGTATAGTGTTAGCAGAAGCACGTTTAGCCGGTGTAGCTGTTACGGAAATATTTTGATACTTGGTCGAAATTTGTATTCATCCATCATTGTATCTATTTATTGCAGTTGTATAAGATCCTGTAGGTTGGTCGGCACATCTTAGTTCCTCTCTATGGATTTGGACTACTTTTCCTTTCAAAATGCAGCATATCTCTCAACGCATGCCTCTAGTTCGGACGATTTATGCCATTCTCGCGATCATTGCCTCATAAATACCTTCTGTATCATACGATTTGAGTCGCGTCTGGTGTCGGCTCTCAGATGGGATACACGCGGAGATCACATCTCAAGATATCCAGAAGAGCGCGATAGTCTGTCGGGCAGCCTTCAGACAGAGAGATAGAACTGGCGTACCATTCCACGTCCCTCAAGTGGACAGAACCAAAATGTATTTTTTGAAAATAAGCTATTCTATAGACGTCTTGTTGAAAATGTCCACGCGTCGCGCGTCTTGCTTCGTTGGCGTTCAGAATCAGATCATTCTATCTTCTCTGATTACTACCGGTTAGTCTGGATCCATCATGTTTCTGTTTCTTGAATTCTTATACTAATGAGAAGGTATATGTTTGATGTCAAACCTGAAATTTCCAGTTTTCATCAAATCTCCATGTTTCGATATTCCTTAAGTCGGAATGGATAACGATTTTTACAGGGTTTCTTATATCTTTATATTTTTATCAGAAAAGTAAGTTCGACAATTGGGGATGAAACTATTCCAGTTGAAAATTTATTTATTCAGTTAAAAATTAATCCCTTGGGATAAAATCCTTTCGGAAAATGTAGTTCTTCCTACGAAGAGTATATAAACTTTGTTCCCAAAATGATATGCATTTTTTGATAAAAATTTTGTGTTTGAATTTTTTTTACTCAAGTCAAATTCTAAAGCGCTTTGAGACGAATCACGTCAAGTGGGAACCCCATTTTCCAGCCCAAACAAATATTATAAAATGATTATTTCTTTCGAATCCTTACACTATCAGTAACGTATAAATGTTTGACTTTAGACAAAATAATTTGTTTAACTATTTTTTTCGCGCAACAAACATTTATGACTTTGTTTCGATAATAATTCATTGCGCTCAAACTTTTGGATTTTTTTTAAGGAAATTGATACACATACTACTAGAAGACATCTCTTTCAGATAAAGAATATTGTGATTGTCGATAAATAATTTTTCCATATATGTAAAAACTATTCAAGAACGACAATCTGAAAAAAAAATTTACTGCCCGCCATTAATTTGTTCAGAAAATGTATAATTGAAAAGCGCGGCTCGGGCCCACTACGGAACAGCCCGGCTCGCAATGGCGACGGAATGTTCAGAAACACCTAGATGACCCAAATCTTGACCAAATCAGACAAAATTCATCCAGAAATGTTTGTAATTGAATTCCAAAGAGACTGAAGAAGTCGAATTTTTCAAAATAATACGTTGAAACTTTTCTAAACAAAATATGGCGTGATTATAAGATATCGAGTCATAAACTGGATACACCTTATAGAATTTAAGGACTTTGAGGCATAGCTGATTTTCAATTTGCCATTATTTTTGCGCAATCAATTTGTTCAAACAATTTCTTTAAATAGATTATTGATCATTTTAATTTTTTTGCAAAATCAATTCTAAAATCTGATTCTACTATAGAAAGCATGTCCAAAGCAGTATATTTTCTATTCGAAATACAATTTCTCACAACCATATGACTAAATAAAAGATGTATTGATCAAGAATAAGAAAAAAATTATTCAGAGTTTGAAGCCTAACTTTTAAATCCATAAATTTTCTGAATAATTTATGTGGTTAAGCAGGCCAATTCAAAACAACTCAATCAATACTAAGAACATATTTGTTTATATTTAATGAGATATAAAAATTGTCCATATTTAAAAATACAATTCGTTATGTATACAAAGTGAAGAAAAAAAATAGAATTTGTTCCGAAAATTTTTTTTGCAAAACTAATGGCAAACTTGAAATTAGCGCACGAAAAAACCCTTTAGTTAACATAGGTCGGATTTGTATTATTATTCATTTTCTTGTAGAAGTTTAAAGCTTTATTAGAATGTAATATAAATTGTGCAAAATCAATTATTTAGTCATATGTTGTAACAAATTGTATGTTAAATATAAAATATAATGCCCCGGACGAATGCTTTCCGTAGTAGAATTAGATTTTAAAATTGATGTTCCAAAAAAATTAACATAATCAATAATTTATTTCAAGAAATTTTTTGAACAAATTTATTAAGAATAACTAATGGCAAATTAAAAATCAGATATGACTCAAAGTCCCTAAATTCTATAAGGTTTATCTAGTTTATGACTCGAAATCTTATAATCACGCCATATTTTGTTTAGAAAAGTTTCAACCAATTATTTTGGAAAATTCGGCTTCTTCAGTCTCTTTGAAATTCAATTACAAACATTCCTGGATCAATTTTGTTTGATTTGGTTATGATTTGCGACTTGAATAGTTTTTACATGTATCACCAAAGATCTAGACGATTTAAGCATCGAGATGTTGATAATTATGTCAAATGTTTCTAAAAGTGTTATTAAAAATATGGAAAAATGATTTATTGACAATCACGATATTCTTTATCTGAAAGAGTTGTCTTCCAATGGTATGTGTACCAATTTTCGTAAAAAAAAAATCCAAAAGTTTGAACGCAATGAATAATATCAAAACAAAGTCATTAATGTTTGTTGCACGAAAAAAAATAGTTAAACAAATTATTTTTTCTAAAGCCTAACATTTATACGTTACTGATAGTGTTAAGATTCGATTGATACAATCATTTTATAACATTTGCTTGGGTTTGAAATCGGGGTGCCCACTTGACGTGATTCGTCTCTTTACTGTTTGCAATCCTCTGACCGTCTATCTTAAGAAGTAGTGGTAGTAGTATGTCTGTAGGCATCATAACTGTGGTTCCATTCATAAAATATCCTAAGGTATAAATATCCTAATGCAAAATCGAAAATTGGAAATTAAAGATAAAGTACACGTGATACGGAAAGAAATGTTGTGAAGCGAAGTCGTGGCTTATCGTTTTTGTTTTATTCCTCAAAATTATTATTAGAGTAAAAAATTTTATTTTCTAGACAAACTATGCAAGGTATGAAAGAATGTCGACACAAAAAATGTTTGATTTCCAAAATATCTAAAAATTTGCATACAGACCGTTTTCAATATTACGCATTTTTTGGTTCTCGTAGCTGAAAATGTTTTTGAAAGAAACCAAAGCAACTCCTTGGCTAAACTGTGGGAGGATAACGCTCCTGAAAAAATCATCAATATTATTTTCCAGAAGAATTATGTGACATACACGAAGAATGTTAAAAGGTTCGAATTTTCGTCACTAGGAGATCTACAATCTTGTCCTGTGCCATTTCTCGATGCATATATAGTTTTTGTGTTAATCGCAACAACGCTTCTTAAAAGATTAAAAAATTTGATTCAAGGCCATTTGATAAAAGAATTAAGAGACCGAAATTGCCAATTTTTTTCCAACAATTTACATCCGCACCGAATAAAATATCGCGTTAAAAGTTTCAGGAAAGCCTTAGAAAACCGTACACTACGTTCGTACACAGCATTTGTTGAAAAGCCTTACAAAAAGGGACGTACACTACGTAGGTTAGAAATTCAACTGTTTTGTCAAATGTCCACGTTTTGAGGCCCCCTGAACCCGAAAAACAGGTTTTTACGAAAGTGTCTGTCTGTATGTATGTCTGTCTGTCTGTGAGCACGATAACTTACGAAAAAACGAATCGATTTGATTGACCTTTGATACACTCTTCCAGTGTCAGAAACTGAAGGTCAAGTTCGTAAGCCAGATATTTTGGACCAAAAATGAAGGAGGGGGGGCATTTTCAAAATTTTTTAGACCATTTTTTTCAAAACTTTATAATTGTAAGTACAGCTTCCTGTAGTGAGTAATAAGTGGAACAATTTATTCTGTTGATGTTTTTTCATGAGAACGAAATTGTCAGAGTTACGGCATTTCCAAAATTCGAAAATATAAACAAAAATGAGAATTTTTAGCTAAACGACGCAAGATATAAAAAAAAAGGATGAGAGAAAAAATGTTTCTTTTTGGAATGCCTATAAGAAGGACTTCACAACTTTTTGAATTTTTTCAAGAAATGAAAAATTCAAATTTTGATCGCTCGAAAAATAATTTTAGATTTTTTTTCCAAGGCCCAAAAATTTCGAATACGGTTTCTTGTTGTAGGTAAAAAGCGAAACAGTTTACCTTCATGATTTTTTTGGATAAAAACCAAATTGTCAGAGTTGTAGCATTTTCAAAATTCAAAAATATAAAAGAAAATTATAATTTTCAGCCAAGTAACGGAAGGTTTGAAAGAAAGTCGAAGAGTAAAAATGTTTCTTCTTGAGAGCCCTACGAGATTTCGAAAACGACTTTTCGAATTTTCTCAAAAAATCGAAAATTCAAATTTCGTTTGCACAAAAAATAATAGAAAATAATATGTGAACTCGGAAACTTTCGAAAGAATGATGATATTCGATCGTGCTTTAGCATCCATTTTGAGGGACCAAAAATACAAGTCGAATTCGTTTACCAGCTGTTTTGGATCAAAAATAAAAAAGTTGGAGCATTTTGAAATTTTTTTTTGACTTTTTTCTCCAAGACTCAAAAATTGTAAGTACGGTTTCTTGTAGTAGGTAAAAAGTGAAACAATTTATCCTCACGATTTTTTTTTTAGTAGAAACAAAATTGTCAGAGTTGTGACATTTTAAAAATTCGAATATATAAACGAAAATGAGAATTTCTACGCAAACAACGCAAGATATAAAAAAAGGTTTGGAGAAAAAAAATTGTAATTCCTTGGAGGCCTATAGGATGATCTTTACAACTTTTCGAGTTTTTACAGGTTGGACATTCAACTATTTTTTTAAAGTTATCTTTTTTTGTCAAAATCCAACTTTTTCATTGGTATACTCCTTCAGTTTCAAAAACTAAAGGTCTTATTTGTTTGCCAGCTTTTTTGAATAAGTAGTCAAAGATTCAGAGCATTTTCAAGATTTTTACGACCATATTTTTCAAGTTTTCATACTTCTATGTACGGTTCTTTGTGGTATCCGCAAAGTCAAACAGTTTATTCGTACGAATTTTATGAATGAATGAAAATGGTCAGAATTATAGCATTTTCAAAATTTAAAAATATGAATGAAAATTGAGGTTTCGTTAAAATCAGGTTTTTTGTTTCAAATTTAACTTTCTTGTTTAAAAAAATATCCTTTTGGATTGAAAACCTCTCTTTTGATAGAAGACATTTAATCTCGTTCGTTGGAAATTCAACTATTTTAAAAAAAAGTCGATTATTATGTTCGGAACTCAATTATTAGGTTCAATATTCAACTATTCTATTAAAATTATCTTTTTTGGTAAAAGTCCTGCTTTGCTGTTTGAAATCGACCCTCTTGAATTGGAAATTTATATCTTTTACTATAGCAGACTAGGTCACGTGTCGCTGTGGCCCAGTACGTTGAATAAATCTTATATTGAACTATTCAATACAGTGAAATTATCATTATTTTTATCATCATTTTGCGTATCAACGACTCACAAGCACAATTAGATAAAAATGTCACACGTATGTGCCTAATGGAAACAAATGTGACATGATATAGATTGTAGCATCAAGGAACCGAAACATGACACCATCTATTGGTTGCTTGCCCAATAGGGTGGTCCAAAAAAATTTTTTTCGAATTTTTATGCAAAACGCCCGGAAATTGGTTCGAATCCACAAAGAAATTAATGCATATTTTTTGTTTTGAGAAAAAAAAATATTTAGAGGTGCCGCAAGCCCCGTGAAGTTTAACACATATTTCCCATAAGAAAAAAAAAAACGTTTTTGTAAATTTTTTCAGAAATCTCAGTATTGGATGAATCGAGTTCGAAATGCCCCATTTCTCTCCACAATTGGTCACAGCATGCGAGTAAAATATTACTTTTCAAATATCAACCCCATAAGTCTGTTTTATAGGGTCCCAAAAAGTAAATGGAATACTACTTTATACTAATAATGAGATGTTTATCCAAATCATTTAAACAATTTATTATTGTTTTTAGCAACTTTCTCTTAGGAAAGGGTTAGAAAGTTAAGGTTTTTCCTGAATTTTTCAACTTGTTTTCAACGTTTAATTCAGTGCAAGTTAACAATCAATTAAAGTTAACAAAAAAAAATTGTTTAAACAATTTTTTATTATTCATATCAATATTATCTTAGAATAATGCTCCAAAGTTGCAGTTTTTTCTGAAATTTACAATTTTTTGTCCACTTTCCACTTGAAGTGAGTTATATTTGATTTAATTTACCAAAAATAATTGCTTAAACAAATTGTGAATGTGGACTTCCGTTTCCCGCGTGAATGTTAGCAGACACAGTGCACGTTTGGTGAGAAGTTTTTGGTTCGAAATTCATGAAAATTGAGGTGAGTGTGGGTAAAAAGTGTGGTCAGGGGGTTTGTGAGTGAGAGGGTAAATGGTGTGTGAAAGTGGAGAGGTAGATTGTTGAAAGTTTTTATGATTGAGGCTGATTAGTGTGAATGGGATATTGAAGTTGGTTTGGAGTGACGTCACAGTTCGAAGCGCAGGTACGGGCTTTGGGCACCAGAGACGGTGCGGTCGAAGGCGGGGAAC
>WSXT02161849.1:0-10042 GCA_011762715.2 Neuroterus valhalla | reverse complement strand
GTCGTCGTAAATTGCTTAGAATTCGGCTACGTACCTCATGTATGACCCCTACTGCGTACCATATTCAAGAATGCATTACATTTTTTACAAACCTTGGGTCTTCTTGTTTTGTAGCTCCTCTCCCGTACAATGGAATAACTTTTTCTTTACTAATTGCAGCTTTGCATACGGGACAAACTTGTTTCGTCGGACGAGTTTCAAGCCATTGGTGAAGGCACGGCCAGCTTAAAAAAAAGTCATTGAAATTAATCAAATGAAGAGAGTGTAATTGTATTTGAAATTAGGTGAGTCTGGACGCAACCCGTGAACATGAAATAATAAATTCCTTAGTCAACATTTTATCCACAGGAAAGATGGGTATACGAGAAAATATTTTCTTCTAGTCACTGCCTTCAATGCAGGAAAAGGATCGAACAAATGTAGATAGCATTTTAGGCTCTTCTTCTGGGTAAAGACACACCAATTTCCTCGATGATAAAAGCAAAATTTGAGTAAAAATAAGAAACTTACCAGAATAAGTGACCGCACATGCTTACTACCGCATCCTTGGCAGTATCAAGACAAATATTACATTCAAACGTTCGATCATCTTTTTCTTTCTCTTCCGCGGCAGATCTCGAGGGTTTTGATGGACCAGCTTGTTCCTCCGCCTGGCTCATTTTAAGGCGTATCTACCAAGAAAGAAATGTTTCAATTTCTTATTTCTGATAAAGTTGGTTCGCCTAATTTGAAAACCAAATATGTACAACATTATTTAAATAAAAAATGATACGCAATTCAAGTGACGAAAATTCTCGTCATTGAAAATTACGTCACAGATAATGAGGCATATCAATTAAAATCTTTACAAGCACCATTTTTCTTTCCAGTGCAGTAGATATCATTCCAATGTCCTGAAAGTTTTAAACGTTCAAATGAACGAAATATTGTTTATCAATTCTATTTTTTCTACAAATATTGCTCTAACTACAATTTTAAATAATTCTTTTAAAGTTTTTTTTTGTAATTTACTGTTTTCAATAAGAATAAATAAATATTTTAACACTTTTCATAGTTTACAAAGACATCAGGAAAAAATTTCGTTCATTTGAGCGTTCAGAACTCCAAGCACAATCATTTTACAAAAACGTTGAAATCGTGATTCAATTATATTTCAGGGGTCAACTATTTATTATTCAAGAGACCTGTACTTATATTTACAACCAATGCTTGTCTATGAGTCCCAGAGTGAAAATAAAAAGACTGAGACAAAATATGCACTTGTTGAGTCAACGAGACTTGATCGTAGAAAACTCAAGATTTAAACAAAGATATTATTCAAAAGGATAATACCAAAAAGTATTTTATTAAAAACCAACATTCTAAAAAAGGTTAAATGAATAAACTAAAATTTAACTAGAAGTATAAACTATAAAAATATATAAATTCAATTCCTTTCTTTTTTAATAACCGTTGAAAAACTGAATACATTCTTCAAACATTATTAGTCGAGTCAAAATATTTTCTTTGCAGAATTTTTTCCACTACAAACATCTGTTGAAGGGCGAAGTAAAGACTTAGTTGACTTCTTCAAATCCAATAAGGCCTAATGGAAATATGACTACTAAATAAAAATGATAAGTGATAAATTGAAGCACTTCAAAAATTATGACTCCAATAATATATTATGTACAAATCCTTACTGCACCAATGTTCTCAATAAATTCTGGGTTTCCCCCAGTGGATACCAAGAGTTTATCATGAACAAATAAAACATTAATTAAGGCTATACGAGGTTAAAAACAAGTTTTCCGATTACGCAGAGGAAATAAACACGCACACAAATAGTCCAACTGACAAACAAATAAAAACTTTAAGTCACATCAGAGATAACCTAAAAATAGTATACATGGAAATACAAAAAAATAAGCTACAACTACATCGTATGTATATTTACCAAAATACGTAGAATGAAAATCTCCAGCTACCTCCAGGGGAGCAGATAAGAGATAGCATTCAAAAATTCTTTTCAACACACGAAATCCTCTTATTAAGCCGACGCAAATCGCAACTGAGCATAATTACAACGCGGACTTACGAAACGTCAAAACAAAAATGATGAATAAGATAGTCCCACCTGTTATCTGATGCTGTGAGCGTTATATTTTTTGACGATGAAGAACTTTTACGAAACTTTACTATAGTCGATCATGTATTTTACTTTTTTGTTTCACACGTAAATCGACACATGAACTATTTTACGTTGCCATAAAAGACGAATTGGGTTAGTTTTCCCTTCGACAAATCATGCTCAAAACTTACTGAAAACTGTGTGCTCACTGCTCACTGAATGTAAATAACACGTATCAAAATCAATGCACAAGCACGAAAGGGTATACAAAATAGAACAAATTTTTTAGCGTTATGTTATTGTTGGCATGCGAAATTATTTGGAATGTTTGGAACCAGATATTTTGATAGATTGACAGGAAAATACTACGAGTGGGAATCTCGACGGCTTTGACGAAATACAGCTAACTGAAGTAGGCAGTTGTCAAGCGGAGGTCAAACTTTCAGAGAGATTCCCTTACAAGAATATGACACTAAAAACAAATCTCATTCGTGACACTTACGTAGTAGGCAAAACTGTCACTTCGAACACCGAAATGCTTTTTCACGTTGGCGAAAAATCTGGCGAACCGCCCGAATCCTAAGGATTATACAATTGCGCAAGTACTAGCAGATGATTTTCATGATTTCTCGAGAAACGGATGTTCGAAACAACACGTAAGATATTTGACTTTTAACACACGAGCCTTTTCGTGCTAACTGTCAGTGGAGCTTTTAGCACTGCGGATTCTCGAGTTTATTTCCGGGTAAACTGTACGAGAGATCCTGTGAAAATTCTGCAAACTGTATTTATTTTGCATTTTTCTGTCGCACACTTGACTAACCGAGTTTTGGAGTCCTTGAGAATTCTGATTTTGATGCTTTTGTTGGTTTTGTCCTAATCTACGTTACCGATAGGAGGCAGTTCGATTCAAATATTTCTACGTGTGGGGGCTAGATAGCGCTGTCAGTACGAATTTGGAAATTTTTCATTTAGGAAAAAGTGAGGGTAATTTTCAAGTTCAAATATTCGAAAATAATGAAAATATTTTTCTTGTGCTATTCACACCAAATAATTCAAAAATTTCTTTGTTTCCTATTTATATAGAAAAATTTTTAGGTTCTTTCACTAAACTCAGCCTGCTGAATGTTAGTTATGCTATTTATTGATTAAACATTGTATTTGAGGGTAGTTTGTGCTCCAATATGGGCAGTTATCTTATATTAAAATACGACTTTGAATACTAAGTTTAGATTTAAAAATGGTCACTTCTAAAAATATCAAAGAGAAAATGATTTCCAGGAAATTGATCAATTTCAAACATTTTAAGGGAAATTCGAAAACTTGGTACGGTTGCATAATCTACAGTGTTTGGAAACGTTTAATCAGTATATTTGTTCTAAGTATTGTAAATTTTTAATTCGACGCGTTTCAAAAGAAATAATATTAAATATACTAATTACAAATTAAACAATCTCTGATGGCAAGTGTTGAGAAACTTTCAAATAGGAATCATTTCAAATTTAACAACTTCCTATTTTTAAAATTCTTCTATTATCATCCCTGTATTAAAATGAATATTTCACATCTTTTAATTTTTGAACGCAACATTGTCAGGCATGAAATTATGCCAGTTCTGTGTAACCTCTTCATATTCTATACTGTGTGTATAAATTCTTTTCTTAAAAGTTTTATTTCTTCCAGACTTCTGAAATCTTCTGGAATCTCTTGGAATATGCAACAATCTAATGAGTCTTCTAAAAATCCTTAAGATCTTTGTATTAGAAGGCAGTTAGAATTCAATCTTTCAGGCTCTGCTTTGTAATAAATTTAAGGTAAGTAATATTACCATGTTTAGAAAATTAATTAATATCCATTTTTCTTAAATTTTCTCTCATATTCTTCCCCGCCGCACAGTGGGGACAGAATGTTCAAAACCACCTACAGGTCTAAAATCCTAACCAAATCAAACAAAATTTATCCAGAAATGTTTGTAACTGAATTTCAAAGCGACTGACGAAGCCGAATTTTCAAAAATAATTTCTTAAAACTTTTTGAAAAAAAATATGGCGTGTTAATAAAATTTTGAGTCTTGAATTAAATAAACCATATAGAATTTGAGGAGTTTGAGGCATATCTGATTTTAAATTTGCCATTAGTATCACGAAATAAATTTCTTTAAACAATTTGTTTGAATAAATGATTTATTTCAAATGCAGAATCTATATTAAATCTTAACTAAAGGATTTTTTTGTGCACTAATTTCAAGTTTTCCATTAGTTATGGAAAAAAATTTGTTGGAACGACCATAGACCCTAAACACTTAAACCCTTAATCCATAGGCCCCAAACCCATAAACCCTAAGCCAATGAAACCTACACCCTGAATCCATAGACCTCAAATCCAAAATCCCCAAACCAATGGAACCTAAACGGATAGACCCTCAACCCATAAGTCCTTAAACCCTAAACCCATAGACCCTTTACTCATGAACCCTAAACCAATAAACCCTAAACCAATAAACCCTAAATCCATAGACCTCAAACCCTTGGACCCCAAGCCAATGAAACCTAAGCCCATAGACCTTTAACCCATAAATCATGAACCCATAGATCCTAAACTCATAGACCCTGAACCCATAAACCCTAAGCCCATAAACTTTAAACCCATGAACCCTAAACTGATAAAAACCTCAACCCATAAACCCTAAATCCATAGACCCCAAACCCATGAACCCTAAACAAATGAAACGTCAACCCATAGACCCTTTACCCATAAATCCTAAACCCATATACCCGTACCCCTAAACCCTAAATCCATGGACGTCAAATACATAAACTCCAAGCCAATGCAACCTAAGCCAATTGACCTTTGACCCATAAACCCTGAACCCATAGACCCTGAACTCATAGACCCTGAACTCATAAACCCTACAGCGATAAAAACCGCAACCCCTAAACCCTAAACTCATATACCCTTTACCTATAAACCCTAATCCATAGACCTCAAATCCATGAACCCCAAGCCAATGAAACCTAAGCCCATATACCCTTAACCCATAAATCATGAACCCATAGATCCTAAACTAGTAGACCGTGAACCCATAAACCCTAAGCCGATAAACTCTATACCCATAAACCCTAAACCGATAAAAACCTCAACTCATAAAGCCTAAATCCATAGACCTCAAACCCATGAACCCCAAACCAATGAAACTTTAACCCATAGACCCTTAACCCATGAACCCTAAACCAATATACCCGTTACTCATCAAACCTTAATCCATAGACCTCAAATACATGAACCCCAAGCCAATAGAACCCAAGCCCATTGACCCTTAACCCATAAATCCTGAACCCATAGACCCTGAACTCATAGACCCTGAAACCATAAACCCTACAGCGATAAGAACCGCAACTCCTAAACCCTAAACCCATATATCCTAAACTCACATACCCTTTACCCATAAACCCTAATCCATAGACCTCAAATCCATCAACCCCAAGCCAATGAAACCTAAGCCCATATACCCTTAACCCATAAATCATGAACCCATAGATCCAAAACTCGTAGACCGTGAACCCATAAACCCTAAGCCGATAAACTCTAAACCCGTAAACCCTAAACCGATGAAAACCTCAACCCATAAAGCCTAAATCCATAGACCTCCAACCCATGAACCCCAAACCAATGAAACTTTAACCCATAGACCCTTAACCCATGAACCCTAAACCAATATACCCGTTACTCATCAAACCTTAATCCATAGACCTCAAATACATGAACCCCAAGCCAATAGAACCCAAGCCCATTGACCCTTAACCCATAAATCCTGAACCCATAGACCCTGAACTCATAGACCCTGAAACCATAAACCCTACAGCGATAAGAACCGCAACTCCTAAACCCTAAACCCATATATCCTAAACTCACATACCCTTTACCCATAAACCCTAATCCATAGACCTCAAATCCATCAACCCCAAGCCAATGAAACCTAAGCCCATATACCCTTAACCCATAAATCATGAACCCATAGATCCAAAACTCGTAGACCGTGAACCCATAAACCCTAAGCCGATAAACTCTAAACCCGTAAACCCTAAACCGATGAAAACCTCAACCCATAAAGCCTAAATCCATAGACCTCCAACCCATAAACCCCAAACCAATGAAACCTCAGCCCATAGACCCTTAACCCATGAACCCTAAACCCATATACCTGTTACCCATAAACCCTTAATCCATAGACCTCAAATACATGAACCTCAAGCCAATGGAACCCAAGCCCATTGACCCTTAACCCATAAACCCTGAACCCATAGACCCTTTACCCATAAACCCCTAACCCATAAACCCTAAATCCGTAGACTTCAAACCTATAAACCTCAAGCCAATGGAACCTAAGCCCATATACCCTAAACTCATAGACCCTAAACCCATAAACCCTAAAGCGATGAAAAACTTAACCCATAAACACTAAACTCATATACCCTAAACTCATATACCCTTACCCATAAACCCTGAAACCATAAACTCTAATTGCATAGACCTCAAACCCATAAGCCCCAAGCCAATGAAACCTAAACCCATAGATCCTTTACCACTAAACTCTAACCCCATAGACTCTAAACTCATAGACCCTCAACCCATAAACCCTAAACCCATAGACTAAACTCATAGACCCTGAACCTATAAAGCCATAAACCCATAAACCCTAAACCGATAAAAACATCAACTCATAAACCCTAAGCCCGTGGAACTTAAAATCCTAGACTCCCTACCATAAACCTATAAATTCAAAACCCATAAACCTTTAAATATTAGACTAAATCATAAACATAATATAAATTCGATGCCCATAAACTCAAAGTCTACTTATTTCTAATCCACAAACATTTACCCTCGCACCCACATATGCGATAACTTCCAACTCTAAAACAAAAAAATCGAAAAAGCAGAAAAAGATATGTTGATTTAAGAATAAGAAACAAATGATTCTGAGTTGAAGCTTCTAATTTATAAGTTTTAGAGTTGATATAAGAGTTAAATATAAGAGTTGATAAGATAATTACAAAGAAAAAAGTATGTATAAATGAAAAAATCACAAACAAAAAGAAATTTAAGATAAAAAAAATATCTTTTTAAATGTAATTCAAAATACAAGAAACATTTACATAATAGGTGACCAAATAGCAAAAGCAACCTTACTATCATATCCATAAATTTTTTGAATGATTTATTTGTTCAAACAGATTAATTCAGGACACCTCAATCAATGTTAAGAATACATTTGTTTATATACAATGAGATTCAAAAATAGTTCTCATCTAAAAATACAAGTTTTTATGAATACAAAATTAATCTAAGGAAGACAATTCGTCCCAATAAATTTTTTTTGCAGAACTAATGGCAAACTTTAAATCAGCGCACGAAAAAACCCTTTAAATAACATATGTTGCATTTGTATTATTATTGATTTCCTTGCAGACGTTTGAAGTCATTTCCAGATTTACTATAGATTATGCAAGATTAATTATTTATTCATATGGTTGTAACAAATTGGATTTTAAACATAAAATATACTGCGTCTGACATAATTTTCCCAGTAGAATTAGATTTTAGAATTTATTTTTTGGAAAGTTGAAATAAGCAATAATTTATTCAAATAAATTGTTTATACAAATACATTTCGCAAAACTAAGGGTGAATTCAAAATCAGCTATGCCTCAAACTCCTTAAATTCTATATGGTTCATCTAGTTCATGACCCAAAATCTTATAATCAAGCCATATTTTGTGTTAATTAGTTCAAATAAATTATTTTTGAAAATTCGGCTTCGTCAGTCTCTTTCAAATTCAATTACAAACATTTCTGGCTACTGTATTCTTCTGTATATAACCCTATTTTAAAAACTTTTTAATATTGTTCCCATGTTTCTCAGGTTCTTACAGCTCATTGGAATAGCCAAAATTGAAATTTGCTTTCGAATTCTAAAAAATGCAGCAAAGTGGCCGTGAGGAATTACCCCATAAATTTACTTCGAGGAGCCCAAGCGCAACAGGTTCTTCTAGAATCAAAATAACCACCTCCGACAAATTTCGCAAATCTGTCCCAAAAAATCCACCCTCGATCCTTCATAAAAGACAGACCATGAAGGTAACGGATAACGGAGAAGATGTTACTCCGAAGTTACTATTCCATAATGAATATAATGCAGTGCAGGACAAACAATTAACTGCCTTTGACTCTATTGGAGGCTCTCTGAGTGGTAGCAACACATTTTTGAATGTGGTTTCATCTGTTGTTGGAGGATTTCGATTAAGTGGATCTAATGTGGTTTCGGCCTCTCATCATACAACAGTTATTGGGGGTGATGAGTTACATGTCGACAGTCTTCTCTCGACACGAAGAATTGATGAGTCAGACTTCGAAGAAGAGAGAGCGCCCTCAGAATTTTATTTTCCCAGGTAAACTTCCCCCAGAAATTATTCTAAAATTGCGTCATTAATATTGGGAAAGAAAACATCCATCGGGGGCAAAGAGGCGCTGCTGTATCAAAACAAACATGGCTGCCTATGGGATTCGGCATGCATTTCATTAGCATTAGTCTTATTACGTTTATGTAAGATAAGTTTAATTTAAATGTGATAAAAATGTTGCTACTCTCTCTAAAAATATTGTGTGAGTATGCTGTTGCAACGCCATCTTCCAGAATAGGTCAGTCAGCAGGGCTGAATTGAAGGCAAAATTTGACATTAAATGCAATGTTTTTAAAACTTTGCAGTTACATAAAACGTACTACCTTAATGAACAATGTTGATTTGCAACCTCGTCAGAGGTCAGAAACATATATATTTCTAAAAAAATGACATTTTATTGAATACGAAATACGAAATTTGAATTTGCAACCAATTTGAAGGTCCGGAACATGTTAATTTATGGATTAATTGAAGTTTTGTTGATAACTTTTAGGAAAAAATTATACTAAAGTTGCGAATTTGCTTAATGATTAAAATCATTGTTTAGAACTGAACGCAAGATATGCAAGCTCATTGTTCATACGCTACATACAGTTCTTTATAATTGCTGATTCTCCATTTTCCTTAAGTATGGCTCAGTGAGAAAGAATGTAATTATTTTGCAAAGTGGTTGCAATTGTTTAATTTAATGCTACGTATGTAGTGTTGAGTTTGCAAACCAATACTTGATCGGAAACTTTTTCAAATTTCAAACATTAAAATTTTTAGTCATTTAATTTTTTTTCATTTTGGAAAAAGGAAATAAAGTTGCAACTAGGGGTGTGATTAAAAAATGCCAATTTAGGATGCAGTTGAAAATTGCAACTCAATTGAAGATTAGGATCGTACGGAAATGCCAAATTTGTTGTATTTTTAGTAGTTTTGCCTTTTTATTCTTTCGGAAAATATATTTTTGTGAATTCGAGTTAGCGAGCAATGAAATTATTCTATTTAATTTATAAATTATATATTTCATACCTCTATAGAAGAAAGTTTTTTGCATGGTGTTTTTTTGGCTAGTGTGGAGAAATCATCCTGAAATATCTCCCGTAACCTTTTCTTTGTTTTCAAAGCATGCTTTTTATCAATTATATGGATAACAATTTTCCTCTAAATATAATTACAGAACAATAGTTTCTAGTTAAGAATATTTTTTAAGATATTTTCTTTTGAAGTTTACAATACAAATTAATAGTTTTTTTTTATTCTTGTTCCCTTGCGGTTAGCAAATGAATTGATGAAATGCATGCTGCCATTTTGAAAACTATCAAAGTGTTAGTGTGTTACTAATGTATTTGTAACAAGGTTATGGATTAAGAAGTCATGATGGAGTCTGACGCTGTTTGTTTCATTTGTGCATGGAGAATAGACATAAGGAGACCAATCTGTAATGTATGGACTTCACCAAAAACGGTCGCTTTTCTGTTGCCAC
>WSXT02161838.1:0-10043 GCA_011762715.2 Neuroterus valhalla | reverse complement strand
AAACGTTCAAACTTTACATCTTGTAGCATAACACGGAATAATTGTACCCTAATAGTGATTATTACACTAAAAGAAATTTATTGCTGAACCAAACAGATATTCATCTTTGATCTCGCAGAAAATGAGATCAAAATGTTGAAAGCATGGACGTAAGAATCAACGGGACGGAGCACAAAGTCCTATCTAAGGCGAGCGGGTTGACTTGATAGATCGGGAGAGGTGAGGTATACCCACTCTCTTGGACGGCGCCTTGACGACTCTGGATTGTCGCTGACTCACTCAGATCACTGGACACACTGAGAGCCCTCCAAGAAAGTGGGGAGAGCATGCGTGGTGTGCGTCTTTCCCCTTACTTACGCGTTGCCAGACCCCGCAGGTTTGTGCTCCGTCCCGTTAATTTCTACGTCTATGGTTGAAAGCCTGAATGCAGCGCTAATTACTTCACGGAAAACCCCATATTACTAGGGTATCAATATAAGAGTGATCGCGCAGTTATTATGTCGTTCTCAACACGATGTGGAGAGTTTCGTAGTCGGAAGTATACACGTAATGCTCTGACAGCGCTACACTTGCTATAAAACGCTGTGTCGCTGTCGGAGCGACACACTTCGCTACGATCGCGATACACTACATAAGGATCTCAGCTATAAGAATTAAATAGATATAAGAACGATATATGCATTTACGGGTTGCGTAAATAATTTCTTCAGCATAATTACCAATAGGTGGAAGAACAAGAAAGCTTACATGATAATTCTGGAATAATTATTTTTAAATTAATGTCTCTAGTAACAAATTAAACAAATGAAATCGCAAAAAAATACTTATTTAATTATTTATGCTCTGTATACCACAATTTCCTTGGTCAACTAAAAGTAACACATTCATATAATTCATGACGTTTTTCCTAAACATCTTTTACCACGACAGATCGAAAAATTCCCTTATAAATTGGTTTTGAGAGAATACTCAAATTTTCCATTAAAAAAATATCTTTTTTTTCACAAAAATTGGATCTGAACTTACAAGTTGAAAAAAAAACAATTAACAATAGCCAAAAGAAAACGGATTTCAAACAATACAGTTCATTTTTCAACTAAAGTGATAAATTTCCATATCACATTATAAATTTTTAACTTGAACATTTGCATTTCAAATCAAGAAGATGAATTTTCAACTAGAATGATAGATATTCAACTGGAGCACTTCAATTCTCAACCATAAAGGTGGATATTTAAACAGAAAGAATAATATTTAAATGGAAAGATTAATTTCTCATCGAAGAATACAGTGTTTCAACGAAATAGTTAAATTTACAAACTGAAAAAATTTAATTTTCAACTAAAAATGAAACAGTTACAGTTTTAGTTTAAACAACTAATTTTGAACAAAACATGAGAGTTTTTACCTAAAACAAAGAATCTTCAACTGAAACAGTTGAATTTCCAAAGAGATAAATTAATTCTTACTGAAAAAGGTAGTTTGTCAATCGAAATTTGAATCTTCTTAAAAAAATTGTTCTTCAACCAAAGAAATTAATTTCCAACTACTATTATTAAATTATCAATTGAAATACAGGAGGTAATTCTTCAATTTAAAAAATTACTCATAAGATGAAAAACAAACTTTGAAACAGATTGTTACATTCTTTTAAATGATGAATTTTCAGATAAAATTGTAGATGTTTAACTGTAGTGAAGTTGAATTCCAAACCACGAAGACGAATTTTCAACTGGAATGATTGATAGAAGAACAATTTTCGACCAAAAAAAAAACATTTATCAACGAGATAGTTGGATTTAAAACTATGACAACAATCATTTTCAAACAAATCTGGAATAGTAGCATTTTTCGCTTCAGAAATAATTAGTTTTTAACCAAACATAAGTGTTTTTGACTTGATGATCTTTTGACTGAAATGAGAACATTTAACTGTTCAACTTGAATTGTTAATCGTAGAGAAGAATTCCTAAATAAGAAAATTAACTTTCAAAGGATATAATTTTCTACCAAAAAATTTATTTTTCAACAGAATATGTTAATTTCGAAGAAACCATTGAATATACAAGACAGAAAGACAAATTTTCATCAAAATTGTTTAATATTAAACTAGCATAGGACAGATTTTCTTCCACTTAAAATGAAACAATTAAATTTCCAGTTGTAGAAATTAATTTCGAACCAAACTGATGAATTTTCATGTAAAATGATGAATCTTGAAATGGAATAGATGCATTTTATGCAAGAAAGATAAAATTTCAACCATAGAAAGATTCATTCTCTACAAAATAGGCGAATTTTCACAAAGTAGGTAGATTCTCAAGCCAAAGTTTAATTTTTGAATTGAAAAACCAGTGTTTCACTAAATATTTGAATTTTGACCAAAAGGATGAATTGATTTTTAGAAAACAGTTCGACTTTCAACCAAGTTTTTTATTCATCTTTTTGATTATCAAACTTGAGACAGCTAAACAAATTTCACAGAACAACAAATTTGCAAGAGGTTTTCCTTATATGATGGGAAGAAATAACAATTCTTTCTCGCATAAATTATGGATATATTTCAAAATTTTTCAAATCAGACTAAAGGAAAATCACATTCTTTGTCATGGGTCTGTCATTGAAACAATACATATTATTATTTTCACTATCTTCCAATTACTGCAATTAATATAAATAGGGTCACGACTTGACCGGGAATTCAATTAATGAACCGGGAATCACATAATCCACTCTAGACAGTTAAAGAATTTCCCTTAAAAATACGAGAAATGGCAGCTTTCTTTTTATAAATTAAAGAAATCTTATCATTTGATTTGAAGAGCGTTACGTTCCTTCAGTCAGATTATGAAAATTTTTTAATATATTTCTATACTTTAGGAGAGGAAGTATTTTTGTTATTTTCCATTTTAAGTAAGATCTTCTGCAAATTCGCTCCTCTGTAAGATTTTTTTAGCTGACTCAAGTTAGAACATGAACAAGAACACAACGTGGGACCTGGACTTTTTAAATTTTTCACAATTTGGAAGTCCCCTTTTCCTAATTTTAAATTGAAAATTTAACTTATTCAGCTTGAAAATTCCATTTACTTGGTAAAAAATCCATTTTTTTTAATTTAAAATTTGAGTATTTAAATTTTGGTTTACAATTTGTGACGCGCTCCGGAAAAAGAGACCTAAGGGTAAAAAATATCCATTGCAGGATTAATATTTTTTTATTAAAAAGCAACTCTTAATTAATATAAAACGATTATAATCCTGAAATCAATTTTTTGGCTCTTAGGTCCCCTTCTTCGGAGCGCGTCAAATTTATCTTTTTGAGCAGAAATTAATTAATCTGTTTGAAAATTTAACTGTTTTAGGTAAAGACCCTTTGTTTTAGTCGGAAACTCTTATGTTTGGTTTGAAATTGGGTTTTTGGACTTTTTAATTCTTCAACTTTATATTTTTTGTGAAAAGATGGAGTTGTATCAGACCTCAGTTGAAATAATATTTGTATGCTGATGGTGGAATTGGCTTCAGGGCAATATAATAATTGAAATCATTTTGTCACTGAATCAGACGTTTCGGCCTATTCATTCTATGAATCCTATTAATTATAATAAAAATCGTTATAAGTATGCGACATATTTTTATAAAATAATTATTTTCATAGATTCCTTCATTTTTTACAGGTTTAACATAACGGAGCAGAATATATCGTTGTCTAAATTTGAAGAAACATTTATAATTTTATAATATGGTTGAACCAAGTGTAAATGTTATTGCCCATCAAAAATGTCAAAACAAAAAATAAATTTAATTGGATTCTACTATTTCTATAGTTTATGATATATACATATGTCGATGACGTGAATTTGATATTTTTGTACAATTATATTGTATGTATTCTGTGAGGAGCGTATTCGTGTAGTCATAAAAAGAATTGTTTCTTCACTTTATCTTATTACCTATTAATTTCTCGGATATTTGAAATACTACAAACTTTTTTTCAAGATGAATAAATGCAAAAAACATGTTTTAATTACTAAAATTATTTAAATTCGAATTATCCTCATGCTATAGAATAATTATTAGCCTAAAAGTACAGTCAGCGCCGCCACGCGGCTCTGATCTAATCTCACGTCGTATTTATTCTGCAGGCCTTTATAGGAGTGCCACCCGCCTGCCTTAAAAATCTATAACAACAATGATTTTTATGCTTCGCCCAACTTATTCTTGTTTTTAATGATCAATCAAAGTTTTTGAAATAAAAATTGCCTTTAGAATGATGAAATTCAGGAAAGCCGTGATTCTACTGGAAATCATCAATCGATAATTTCACTCAGGTAATAACATTTTCCGATAAAAAAATGTTCGGGATCAACAAAGCGAGAACATCGTTGTGAAAATATAAACAAATTTTAGTGTTCTCATCTCATGAAGGAATAATAAGGAGATCTAACTTCGTTTCGACACTTGTCAATAGAAACATTACCGTAAGTGTAAGACATATTCACTGGAAGAACCTAAATTTTCGTGCGCAGGCGCGCAGTTGCCTTCTTCCTATGCATGGAAAAGTATGCGAGCGAGAAAGTTTGTCAAATTGACGTAAGTTAGAGAGGTTATGTTCGATTGTTTTGATGCAGATATAAAAATTTTTACCGTGCTGATCAAATTTTATGCATGCTCATAAATACGTGATTAACTAATTTCCAAACTTTGTCACCTCATAATAACTTTTACTGGAATAATAATATTTTTCATGTTCACGTTTCGAAAAACTTCCAACTTTTCAATGAAGTTATAATACTATAAAAAAAATTTATCTAATCACGTCATATATCACAAATTTTATATCACAAGACATAAAATAAAATTTAAAATGAGTTAGAATTCCAACTTTATTTCAAATGCCGTGTTTGATTGTCAACTTTTTCAGTCATGAAATCATTCAGTTTACAATGTGTAATTCTAAAATCTTGTCCCATCGAAATTTTTCATTTCCAAATATCTACATTTCTTAGACTAAATTTCAAATCAGAAGAATTTCAAAGTGCAGTTTTGGAGATTTACGAAATAAAAGATCAAAAGCTTTTGAAGTTGAAATATTATTAATTTTTAAAATTCAACTGTAGTCCATGTTTCGAGATTAAACAATAATTCAATGATAATATTGGGTGATTCTAAATCTGTTAACTTAGAACGTCGCAATGTTAATTTAAATTGTTCCGTTTAAAAAATTTTTTATTTGTAAATATAAATGTTGAATTCTTATATGTAAATAACAGATAAAAATGTATTCATCTATAAAAAATGCGAATAAGTTGAGGAAAAACTAAGAATTTTTCCAATAAAATCCTGTAGCTTTTGAAGGATTCTGAAGGATTTTGAAAGGTTGTAAGATAGTACAAAAATTATCTTAAGATTCTTGGTAAAATTTGAAATGATTTTTTGATTTCGAAATATTAATTTCAGCAGAATATTTAAGAATTTTTCGAAGCACACAAAAATTTTTATGCATAATTAACAATTGAACTGTTATAAATTTGGAAAAAAATAGAATAAGTTCAAGAGATATTTAGAAGTTTTGGACAAGTTCAAAAATAATTGGAAACTTCAAAAGATCTCAACAAACTTAAACCAAATTTAGACTTCTTAAGATTTCAAACAAAAAATTAAGACACTCTTGAAAGATTTTGAAAGGATTCAGAATGATAGAAAAATGCCTTCAGATTTCACAAAAAATTGAACATAATTTCTCATTTTGAAAAATTAATTTCAAGAGAGTATTTGAAAAGATTGTAAAAGATTCCAAAACTGTAAAGAAATTATCTAGAAGATTTTGAAGCTGTTTCTTTCAATGTCGCAAGATTTATTAAAATTGTAGGTAAAATTCGAATCATTTCATAAGATATTCAGAAGTTATGAAAAAAATTCAAAAATAATAAAAAATTTTTTAAGATTCCAAAAAATTGAAAAGTATGTAGATTTTTAAATATTTTGAAATAAAATTTGATAGCTTTTAAAGTGTTTCAAAAGGTTCCGAGATAATAAATTTTTCTTGAGGTATATAAAACTTGTTGATTTATTCTTCAATTTACGTCATTAAACTTTTCAGCGTGCACAGAGATATCCCAGTGGATATAGAAAGGATCATTACGCGATTCGCAAAGAGTGGAAATATACGCCTCAATTAAATAAATAGTTTAAACTTGTTAATTACTAATTATACCATAGTACACATGTCGTGGCTTGTAGAAATAAAAATATGGTTCCTATTCAAACGGTTCTTAATGATGTTTAGAATATTCAAGATTAACATATTTATGTTATTTATAATGAAAATTCTAAGCGAAGAAACAACCTTAAAATTATTAGTAACCTCTCCCTTGGCAGTGGAAGGGGAAGGCTTATTATTCCCCCCCCCCTCCCCCCAAGCCCTTCTCTGGATTCGCGCCTGCACAAATCAGGGCAGTTGGCTGTTTCATAAACAAATATTACTTTCTTCAAATACATTTCAGTTTTGTTGGTTTGATTTTTTAGTATTGTTATGTTAAAACCATAAATTTATCCTTGTAGAAAATGTTATTTGAATTTTCGGGACACATCAAAATTTGCTCCTCTTTTGAAATATCTTTATAAACAATGATCAAATTCTTTGATTCTATATATTTTTTTTATTAAGGTTGCCAAACTATTGCATAAAATATCGTCTATGAACTTTTTGAAAATTTCAATTTTTTTCAATCAACTAAAGTATTTTTTTCTCATCGCACAGTGGTTCAAAATCTCAAATTTCCGGTCAAAACCCCTAGACATCCGTAAGTTTTTGGGGTCGCTGAATTCGAAAATGATATTCGTTTTTCAGAATTCAAAATAGCGGTCACAAAATGGCGGCTGACGTTTGCGGGGTCACTGAAACCGAAAATGATATTTGTTTTCCAAAATTCAAAATGGCGGACTCCAAATGGCGGCGGACTTGCATGGAAAAATATGGTATGGAGTGAAAATCAACTTCTGTTGATTTCGAAAAAAAGGAAGCATGATTGCAGGGGAGTTCAGATGTTAAAAATTGGGTTGGGAAATTTCTATAAATTTCTGGAAATTTTCGGTCATTTATGGTAATCCCACAAGAAAATATGGTAACTCACCGTAAATCACTTCGAATTATATTCAAAAAATTTTCATAAATTTCTGGAAATTTATGGACATTTTGGGTAATCTATACTAATTTTACATATAAATTACCATAAAATACCTCGAATTATATTTGAAGGATTCACGGAAATTTATAAGAAATTTTGGTAATTTTTGATGATTTCATAGGTTATTTATCGTAAATAACCAAAAATTACCTCAAATTATGTTCAAAAATTTTTCATAAATTTGCGGAGTTTAATAGAAAAATTCGGTAATTTTCACTAATTTTACATGTAATTCATGGTAAATTACCATAAATTGCCTCAAATTATATTCAGAGATATTTCCATATATTTGCGGAAATTTATGAAAAATTTGGTAATTTTCACTAATTTTACAGGTAATCCATGGCAAATTACCATAAACTGCCTCAAATTATATTCAAAGATATTTCTATACATTTGCGGAAATTTATAAAAAATTTGGGTAATTTTTACTCATCTTACAGGTAATTTATGGTAAATTAACATAAATGACCTGAAATTATATCCAGAGATATTCCTATGAATTTCCCGAAACTATAAAAAATTTTGGTAATTTCTAATAATTGTACAGGTAATTTATGATAACTTAATATGAATAAACTGAGATTAAATTAAAAAAATTTTCATTAAAAAAAAATTTGTCAATTACAAGTGAATAAATAATTTTATAATGATTTCCGTTAATGATTGTAGGTTGATTAACACTTACATTAATATATCGATCAAAGTATTGTTAGAAGAATAGGTTTCTTTGCTCTAAATATTCGAAGGAAGTCCAAGTGATCACCATGCACAAATGAGAAACGATTCGGTCGAAACATTCGTCGACAGGGATTAGTATTCTCAGAAATTTCTTCGTGTAAAAAGGCTTGCAAGCTCCCTCCTGATTCTCCGTATCGCCCACGCGACGAGCCCCTCGCTGCCTCAAATAAATCGTTCCCAAAAGAAGACGGGCAAACTAGGGCGAAAAATTCTAACGCCACTTTATTGGGGACACCTTTACGTGTACAACACACTTAGAATCGAAGCGGCCTGATGAGGCCTCAATAACTAATCCTTTATTGAATATCGGAATTTTTACTGCGTGAAATAGAAAAAGGAGCGCGAGCATTCTGATATCTCTTACAGACGTATGCAATATTATTTTCACTTGAAGCTAGTACAGAAATATTCTATATACCTTAACGAATAAAATCTCTGAGGTCAGGAAATACTGATCAACTTACAAGTGCCTTTTTTTGACACTTACATTTCACTCGGACGCGCGAGACTTTTCAGCTGCGTAACAAGTGTTCGGCGGAGCGTTCGACTTGGAGCGTATACCTTGTCGAAACTAATAAATATGAAAATCTGCTCTTTTGGATTTATCGACAGAAATGCACCTTATACACGTACAGTGAATTTCGCCTCGATCGGAAACTGTCGATTTTCGAGGTTTGACCGGAAAATTTGGGATTTCGAACCACTTTGCATCAGCGCAAATAAGAACGAAAAGGGACGAAAATTCCAACTTTCACTAATTGGGAGCTTCAGCTATGTTCTATTTTCCGGTTTCTAATAATATATTGGAAAATATCATTATTAAAACTATTATTTTTTGTGTAATCAAACCACTTCAACATGAATTCAAGTTCATTCCATTTCAATTTTATTTCGGTAGTAGATAATTTGTTATTGCTTACCACTAGATTGAAGTAAAATCGCCAAGATTAAAAAGAGAGTAAAAACAGAAATTCTCATTTTTTTGAGTAGAGAAGCTTGATTCTTGTAGAATTTCGAAAAGAATCCGGCTGGTGATTAATTTTTTTGGATGTAGATTTGTTTCTGTATATACTAGCAATTTTTTCCTTTCAAGTGGTAGCAAATATATTTGAACGGCACATTAAAGACTGCGTTACAATTTTTGCGCTTAAACTCTTATCGGTAAAATGTGTAAAATGTGTAAATCGGTAAATCTGTGGTCAATAAATACCCCGCTTCATTATGGGAATGAAATATTATATAAATTGCACATATTAACAAAGCAAGATAAATTAATTTTATGGTTTTATTATTTTCATCCACAAGCGTCATCTCGTTCCGTATTACAATAAGATGAATATTTCGAAAAAATTCTATTTATATCTATCACACATTAATTATTATTCAGAGTTTAGTTGTTTTGATTAGGCAAAAATATATATAGTATTGTAATTTTTTAGAATGAGATTATGTGATTGGTAGAAAATCTTTTTTTTCAAGTTAAAGTAAAAATTACTTGCTATTTTTAAAAATAAAAAGCATTTCATTTTGCCAGCCAATTCAGGGAATCCAAGATAATGGATATTTTTCTTCATATTTTCAAAAAATTATGAGTTGTAGTTTTTGCACAAAAGTCGATGGCAACAGACTGCTTCAATTTCTTATTTTTCAAATTCCTTCGTTTACAGTTTTTATATATTCTAAAAGTATACATACTGCAAAGAGAGCATCAATCAACAGTTTTCTTTCATGAATTGAGCTTCCCATTATACGACTTATTAATTTTTTTTATGGTACATCGCATAAGATCAACTTAAAATCGAGAAATTCAGTTCCGGCAACTCTGGGGTAAGCGGTCATGAATGCATAAATTGAGCTGCCGGATCGAATAAGGGCACATAAAATTATTTCGCCGGTAGTGGGGAAACCTCTAAAGGCTTTCAAAAATATTTTTGAATTTCAGTTTTTAAAGACTATATCTAGGTGTAGAATTTCATTGCGCATCTTTTTTTCCTTAGGCAAAAAGTTTTGGCTTCTTTAGTTTTCCAAATAAAGCCAATAAACTGACTTTTTTGGAAAAATCAATTTTGATTCGTTTTTCACTTCAACTCGTGCTCAGCCAGTCAGTTTTTGGAAT
>WSXT02161827.1:0-10043 GCA_011762715.2 Neuroterus valhalla | reverse complement strand
CCAATCCACACCAAGTGGAGACGTCCAGGAGAATATGGACCTAGACGATGGCTTTACCGTCGTGTCATCAAAGAAGCACAGACGGCTTTCGAACCCAGGTGAGATTTCTTCCTCAAGCTCTGTAAGCAGCATATATCAAACCTAAAGAAACTTCCCAATGTTTCACATGTCAAAGATTTCACCATATATCAGACATGTGCCATGCTAATCCACGCTGTGTGGAGTGTGGACGCACCCATAAGAGCTCCAGCTGCGACAAAAGCCGTGAAATGCCCGCTACTTGCGCTAACTGCGCTGGAAACCATCCAGCTAACTACAGAGGTTGTCCTGACTTAAAGAAAGCATCCCGAAGAACCAATAATAATTAATCACAACCTAATAAGCTTCAAAAAGAAACTGCCACTAGAAAACCAGCCGTAGAAGTTATACGCAGCAACAATTTCACACGCGAACATGTTGCTCCAGTCAGTACTCCTTCACCGCAGAAATTGAAGCTTTACAGCAAAGCGGTCGCTTCTAACTCGCAAGCACGTGCGATAAATTTACAGCCAACTAAAATACCCCAAATTAATGCCCAAGTCGAAAAACATACCGTCACGAGAAGTCCTCCCGTGCAAGAAAAAATCACTGCAAAAGTCCCTACTCTTCAAAACACGCCATCTCATGTTATACAAATAAATCTAGTAAGCCTTATAAAGAGAGCCACAACCCTATCCACCGACATAATGGGAGGTAAGATCAACATAATAGAAGCTATCAATTCAACCTCCGAGATTATAAGTAGCATACTGACACTTGCTATCGAAAATGGTAATTTTAAATGATAAAATTGTAAAAATAATCTTTTGGAATTCTTAGGGTGTCTTCAAAAAAAGACATGAGCTAGCCACATACCTTTACCGGAATAACATAACAATTTGCTTATTAAGTGAAACCTTATTACGCGAATCTCTACGGGTTAATCTTGTTCGCGGCTATAAATTATACATAAATAACACAAATAGAGGCACCGCGATTTTAATTCAAGAAAACATTGTTCACCACAAATTAAAAATTCCTAAACTTGAAGCCCTAGAAGCTACTGCTATACAAATCAAAATACACGGGAAGCTATATGCCGTCGTTTCACTCTACCAGACTCCCTCTCGCGAATTCATCAAGAATGATTACAGAAAAATATTTGAACTTGAACCTTCAATAATTGCCGCGGGTCACCTAAACGACCAGTTCTCCTAAGCCTTTTCACAAATTGTGAAAAAGCTCTCGTCTCACCTCGCTGCAATTCCGCAAAAGTAAACTTGCGAAAATTCATATCGACTCTAGAAACTAAAATAGATTTTGAACCCACACTAACAAACACAGTTCACATTGACGAAGCCATAAATAATTTCACCTCATGTATAAAATCTGCCATCCACGATTCAGTCCCGCAGACTACGGCTAACAAAAACAATCCACCTCTCAGCGCTGAGATCAAAGACCTTATTCACACCGCAACAAACTCTGCCGAACCCATCAAAAAACTAAAAGCTGCATTCTTAAACCCACAAAAACCATCTTCGAGAAACTATAGCAATTAAAGTTCAAGAGCACGGATGTAAAAATTGGGATTCAGAAGTCGGTACATTTCAAATAAGGGATAATACTATATATCGTATGACAAAAGCTCTAACAAAACCGCGAACTATTATTCCTCCTCTCAGAAAGCCTGATCAAACTTTTGCGCTTTCTACTTCGGAGAAAGCGAATCTTCTAGCAGCAAACTATGAAACTAATTCCGCTCCGCACGACGAGCCGTCTGACCCACAACACGTCACCGAATGTGAAAAAATGGTCTGTGAATATCTGAAAATCCCGGGTAGCGATAACTTCAAGAAAATAACTCACAAAGAAATAACAAAACAAATTAAACCCACTCGAAACAACAAAGCACCGGGCCTTGATTCAATCTCAAACTTAGTTCTCAAAAAACTTCCTATCTCGTGCCTCATTCTTCTTGCAACAATATTCAATTCCTGCATTCAACTAAGCTACTTTCTAGACTCCTGGTAAGTAGCACATATTTTATTTTTTAAGAAAAAATTCAAGGATCCATTCCATCCGACCAGCTACAAACCAATCAGCCTTCCTAATACAATGGGTAAAATTTTTGAAAAGGTAATACTCACTCGAATAAACTATCACCTTGAGGATAACAGCATCCTCAAACCACAATAATACGGTTTTAGAAAAGGTCACTCAACGCAACACATGATGCTTAAGCTTACCGAAGCCATTAGCTTAAATTGCAATCGGAGAAAACATACTGGAACTGTTTTCCTTGATTTCGAAAAAGCTTTCGACAGTGTCTGGCATATAGGACTTCTTAAAAAAACTCATGGATTACAAATTTTCAAGAGGACTTATCCACTTTATACATTCCTATCTCACCAACAGAAAATTTTCAGTCAAAATAGACCAGACACTTTCAGAAGAAAAAAGCATTCGAGCGGGTGTTCCTTGAGGTAGCATTTTGGGACCGGTATTCTTTATTATCTATGTAAACGACATCCCCGAGGTTCCCGAAGTTTCCATCGGATTATATGCGGATGACACTGCACTATTCACTTCCTCTTGGTCAGTACCTCAAATCTTGAAATTACTCAACAAAGCCCTTGAAATCATTGAGGCATGGGCCAAACTCTGGAAAATATAAAAATTTACGTAGCAAAGTCAGAATCAGTTCTTTTCTCAGTCAGAAGACGAGCTGAAATTGATCCACCCAAAATGTTTAATGAACCGATAGAATGGGAGGACTCTGTAAAATACTTAGGTGGTAGACTGCATAAGCGTCTCAACTGGAAGCAGCATATCCAGAGAACTAGAGGGAAAGCTCTCGGGTTTATGTCACGCCTTAATCCTATTATTAACCGACACTCGGGTCTGAAACCTGAATATGGGATCCTGATCTATAAATTGTTCATTCGACTAATCATAACTTATGCCTGTACAATTTGGAGAGGTGCATCTAGAAGCAACATTAATCCGATTCAGATCATTCAGAATAAATTTCTTAGACCCATCACGAAAACTCCTAGACATACTAGGAACTCTGTCCTTCACAGAGAATTTCAATTACCGTACATTCCAGAGTACATAAATGAAACCTCCACTAAATTCTATGAATCTGCACCATTATCACCATTTAAACATATTTCCTCTCTAGGGAAATATGATTATGATCCACTTCGCAAACACGTGATGCCAAAAGACTTTCTCATCAAATAAGTCACTCAGGCCAGGGGGTGGGGTCGACGAGGCGCCGAGATTTTTCTCGACGCCGCGCTGACCTGCTACCCCTGGCCTGCTACCAATAACTTTCTTCTTCGACACACTTAACCCTTTCCTCCCTTCTTCTCCCCTCTACTTTCATGGCATAATCTTTCAGATTTTGTGGTTTTTCCCGTTCTCGGGCTTTTCTCCCACACATAAAACGTCACTTTTTCTTCCAGTCATGTTTAATTTTCCTCAGATTGTGTAGCAATGCCCGAACGGGTAACACACATCAACTTCTTTCAGTCAAATCATTCTTCGGGGAGATCATATATCGCGAACGCGCAGACAACGCGGCTTCGCCGCGCCGTCTGCTCACTTCCGGGCATTGGATCTCACAAGAGGGGGCGATGGTTGGGGCCCCCTTATCCCCACCCTCTTTTTTTCAAGTCGCTCACAGTCTCCTACAAGCTACTGTGCTTCAGCTAAGATGGGTGTGAACCATAGAGCAAGCAGTAGCAGGTGCAATTAGAAAGAGAAATAAGGGACCTAGACTTTGAAAAATTCTACCCAAAAAATACGAGCAATGACAGCTTTATTTCTAAGATTCAAAAGAGATCTAATCATTTGATTTAAAGAATGTAAGAAAAACGTTTTGGAAATGCGTTGCTCCGTTAAATTTTATTAGCTGACTCAAAGTTGATAATCGAAGTGATGATAGCCCAAACGTACAAAAAGAATTATTATCTAAATTTTAAAAAAGAGTTTTCATAACGTTTTATTTGCTCTTCCTCATATAGTATCTGACTTGGGACAGGGAATTTCAGAAAATAATTATAGTTTTATTTTAGGGCAGGGAGTTTCAGTGAAGAAGTGAAATTCTACTTGGAACAGGGAATTTTTTTACATGTAACGACCACTTCTTAAACTAATTATAATTCGGATTCAGAAGCGAGAAAATTTTCAAAATCGTTTCTCCAATTCCAAATTATCACAATTTTGAAATCCCCGCTCCTTAATATTAAAAAGTAGAGCGGTCACGGGAAAACTTTTATATTTGGTTCAAAATCAATTTTTAAGGCCAAAAATGTCACTATTCTATTATTGTTTGAGAATTTCACTTTGACAGTTCAAATCTCAACCACTTGTTGAATGATTGTATTATTTGCATGAAAATTTGTTTTTCGTCGAAAATTGAACTATTCTTGTTTGATATTCAGCATTTTATTAAAAAATTCCTCATTCTGGTTTAACATTCAAGCGCTTTCGTGTAGCATCTACAATTTCATTTGATCCATCATCATTTTGTGTAGAAGTAAAATAATTTATTTGAAAGTTAGTTTTTTTATAATTAATTTTTTTCAACTGAAAATTTACCTTATTCCAGTTGAAAATTCCATAGTTTTAGTTAAAAATTCATCTGTTTAGTCAAACATCCATTTTTTCAATTTAAAATTTGAGTATTCAAATTTTCGTTGATAATTTCTCTTTTTCAGTAAACGTTAATTCATCTGTAAGAAAACTTAACTCCTCCAGTCAAAGATTCCTTATTTTAGTTTAAAACTCTTATGCTTGGTTTGGAATTGTTTTTTTCAACGAAAAATGTTACTATTCCATTTTTGGTTAGAAGTAATGATTTTTTGGGTTCAAAATTCGACTATTTTGTTGAAACATTGTATTTTGTCTCAGAAAATTATTCTCCATTTATGACTGATGCATTTGTGAACTGAAAATTGCATTGAGTTTGTGGAATAAACTCAAAATTATCCATTAATAGTTCCTTGCTATCACTCCATGTACCGTGTGGGGCTACGTCATTAAATTAATAATTGCATACAAATGATAATTCATTTTTGGAGTAGCTGAAAAATTAACAGTTGATCGCGCTAAAATGAATTCATTTTTGAGCTTGTTACAACAATCAATTATTCATTCTGAGTCCCAATAAAACATCTTTTCCAGTACATAAGTTGTGAAGAAATTGTGCTTATTTTATTTCCAATTTAATATGAGATTTTTCAAACTATTGATTAGTATTTCTGCCATTATTATTTTATCTTTGAGATTTTTACCAATACAAAACTTTAAAAGTAAATTCCATTCCGCGTCGAATGAGCTATTCTTGAACCAATTTCGATGAAAATTGGCGGAGTTGTGTGCATTTTAAGATTTTAAGAATTTTTTGGTAAATTTGCATGTACGTAGTTGACGTCAAATTTGAATTAGGGTGCGTTATGAGGGATGAAATTAATAGGAACTGTGCAATTCGTGCACGACTTCAACATGATATGGAATCTTGTTATTTCCAAGGAACTTTTTACACTCAGTTTAGGGAATGCAACATCTTTCAGGTAACAAAACGCTCTTCCGTCGACTCTCAATTTCTTCAAGAACTGTTCCGCGTAACCAAGTTTCAAGTGTAGTGGCGGTAGGATGACATTTTCTGGCCGTACTAGTGGAGAGTTCAAAAAAATTTTTTTTTGCCAACTGTAAAGAGTTGACGTGATGGCCATTCAGTTTTTACATGCCTATTCGGGGCACGACTATCCAATTCGCAAAGGTAGCAAGGATACTTGGTGTACCCACCTTGCATACCGAACAAAATCGTTAGTACTTTCAAGTCGCTGACTATTTGCCATTTATATGTAGAGTAATTGATGCAGCGAAGTATTTTTTTCAAATTTTCATACGTTTCCTCCATATCAGTTGTGTATGCTGATGGAACTGATGGCAATTTATTTTCATTGTGTAATAACACAGCTTTCAAACCTAAAAAATCATGCGAATTTGAACTTTAAGATTCATGTAAGGAATATGATGAATACAATTCATAATATTGAGAGAGTACTTACTCACGCACGATCCGTCAATGATAAGTCTCCATTCACTTATACGTGATCGTAGTCCAAGAGGTCGAATAGTTCAGATACATCTGAACAATAAACAAGTTTCTCATTCTGTTCCTCAGCTTTTAAGTTTTCTCTGAAAGGAATTCGATTGTCTTTACGGGACAGCGTGATCTTAAAGTCATCTTCTACCAAATTCCATTGCTTCAATCGAGAAGCGAGCACCTCAGACTGTCTCCGTGATAGACATAAATCACGTGTAAGATCCTGAAAGTCCACATTTGATACTGCATATCGTTCACTTGAACTTGATGCAGACGGAAGGTATATTCTTCATCAATAGCTTTATGATCATCAGTTTGACCATGATCATCGAGTTGTACATTCTCTAATTATTGAACTGTAGTTGAGCCAACCATATCGTTCATGACTTCTGGCTTCGTTACAGTCACAACATCGGCATATTTTATGCGTTTTCGCGTTTTATAATGATGACCCCTCACATCTGTTCTACACAAATAGCAGTCGTCCAGTTTATAGTAAGGCTGATGATGCCATATCATCGGAGCAGGTAAAGAAATTCGAACTTTATGACAACTTTTCAATTTCCATGTCTTTATCTTCAATGAGCAATCGACACACACAAATTCTGGTTCATACCAGCGTTCAGAGGGAGTAAATTGAAGTTCAAAAAAATCGTTGTAGCCATCAATCATAGCTTTATTTCTTTTCAACTGCAAACAATGTTGCTGATCAACGAACAAACCACACATGAAGCAAAACTTGGTTCGATTATCACACATTCCTTTTTCGCAAAATTAAACTGAGCACTAAAACTTTGGATGATGGTGTATGTCGGGAAATATCCTTTTTTGGTTAGTAAAGGTACGGTGAGGACACCGTGATCACAGAAAAAACAGAAGAGAAAATTGATTGTGTGTAATTTCAAGTGGGTACGGTTTAATTTTTTAGCATTGAAACAAAAGGGAGGACAATAAGTTGCCATAGTGACTGTACCCTGGGTGACGCGCCCCGATTCAAATTTGAGGTCAGCTACGTACATGCAAATTTACTAAAATGTACTTAAAATCTTAAAATGCACACAAGTCCGTCAATTTTCATAGAACTAGATTCAAGATTTTGAGGGTCTATTTGAAATTTCTCCCTCACCATTTTTCTTAGTTTTAATAGACATAAAACTTATGATAGATCTCCAAAAAAGTTTACTTTCACTGTCACACAGTGTGATGTTTCTCCCCAGAGTTTATACAACTTGATTCTTTCACATCTCTGTTCTACATACTTCTTGTATCGCTTATTCCCTAAATATTTTTTTATATCAATCCTGACTTATTCTCTCATTTTACACACATTATTTCCAGGGCCGTACCGAAGATCTTGGGGGCCCGTGTGCAGAATAATCACGGGGGCCCTTTTTCCTGAAAAAAAGCATAGGGGAATACAATTCAAAAGGTCTTACTAATTGAGTGTTTTTATATTTTCTCACATGCATAGTTTGAGGATTATACATAACTTTTTTTTAAAGCCAAATTTTCCATATCACAATTCATAGTGTCACAATAAAAGAAGAAAATATTCTTCTACTACATCAAAAATCAAAATTTTCCTGCACACGTTCCGAGTTTCTTGTGTCTCCCAATCTAGAAAAGTTTTTCTCTAGTCTTCAAATAAGCAAAATCATCAATCGTTTTCGAAAATTCCATTTTCCGTATTCTTTCATTTTCAATGGATAGGACTTCTAATCCATTCAATCGTTCACAACCCATCGAACTTCGTAAATAGTTTTTGATAAGTTTTAGTTTTAAAAACAAACGTTCAACTGTGGCTGTTGTTGCTGGGACGGTCAGGAATATTATGCAAGCAGTGCAAGCATCCAAAAAATTTAAAATTAATTGCTTGTTTTCAATTATCAGAAAATTTGACAGCTGTTTGACTGTTTTCATTTGATTTATCTTGGAGTTAAATCCAGCATTTATTGGCAGCAGCGGTGCAGGAAATGATGCAGATAGGTGATCTGTAATCTTTTGGATGACTTTTTCTGCCTCTACTCTCATTTCGGATTCACTCGAATTAGCAATGAATTGGGGTTGCACAACTATCCAAAACCATGATTCCTTTAAATCTATGTTTCGACTGTGAGCAAATCGTATCAGTCAATAGATAGAAAATTGAAACCTTGAACAATTTTCCGGGATCAGTACTTCCATATTCGCAGAGCTCATCGAAATGATTTTTTATTTTCCATTTTCCTCAAATTTGCTAGTGCGATACTTAATCTCGCAGACAATTCAGAAGCTCCTGAAACCAATTCCTTATAAGAATGACGAATCTTCATAACTTCTGAGAAAGTATTTGCCAGGTGGTTGTTAGCCGTGAAAAGGTCAAGTTATCTTTTGACTGGAGAGCTTGAGATGAAACGTTTCCTTTTTCTAAGATTTTGCTTTGGATCATGCCATTATAATCCAAAATCAAACATTTCTCATTTTTTTTGGAGTGCTGCAGCTTCATTTTTTTCATCAGATTTTTTGCTTGTAAGACTGACAGGTAACAAATTCTCGAGAATATGCCCTTACCTAGCTTAAAGAGCGTACACGTCATCATATCGACCAGTCTAGCATGTAGGATTCAAAGTTTTGAGGGTAATTTGATCATTATCGGAAAATTCATTATCCCGAGAGAACTGAAGATTTTCTCAGCGAACGATACTTTTTCCGAAAAAATTGTAAACATCTTAAACTACCTCAAAAAATGAAAAATTTCGGGATTCTGTTTGACATCATCATTTAGTGTTCAATTCAAGTTACGCGCCGCACAACAGGAAAAAGATACGCAAACAGAGCTTTTTCTTTTAACTGTTTTTGCACGCCATTCAAATATTCGCTGATGACATCTGCGCCTTCGTAGGTTCGCTCACAGCATTTTTTCATTTATAATCCTTTTTTCTTACTAATTCAACAACTTGTTGTGATAGACCCTTCGAAGATGGATCTCGAATTTCGCGAAACGCTGAAAATACTTCACATATCTTGAGCTCTTGTGGTATAACAACATCATTATGGATAATTTTGACATACCGGAAAACTTGACTCAATTGATCCACTTTACATTTGTCTCATGTTGAATCCGATATTGATGAATCCGATTAAGATTTTTGAGAAAATTCACAAAGTTGTATTCTCGATCTTGTAGGGATCCCAAGAAGAAATATTTTTTCTCTCTTTACGTATTCGTAAACTAGTCAAGGTTTTCCGAAATCTCTAGAGCATTTCCCGATCGGTTGGGAAATTTTGGAGAACCAAGGAACTGTCAACATTCAAAGGAAAAATCACATTTTATTGTAGGTACATAAAAAAAGTTGCAGAGAAATTGAGCCTCTTTATAGTTGTGGTGAGAACAGCAAACTTATCTTGACGAAGCAATGTCTGTTTGAATGAACGAATAAGGAACTCGCCTCTAGGCGAACTGCCTTAGAGCCTTTCCTCTGTCGTACCATGCCATGATCACGTGGTACTTTCACTTGGATGCTCGGGTGGGACCTTTTTTCCTTTGCCTTTTGTGCAGATGTTCGCCGCTCGTAGACTAAACGAAATAATATTCAAGCAAGTCATTCTATTTATATACCTACATTCTACACATACCTTAAGCTGTAATCCACTTTTTTAAATAATGAACATAGAATGGCATATGATAGCTTAAAATGATGCTCCCCGGTTGCTCCCCCCGGAAACCAAGTTGGCCGGTTTGAGAATTTGCCGCCCCTGGGCAAAAATGAAAAATGCCTCCTTTTTTTTCCTGTAATCAACTTTTTTAATAATGAACATAGAATGACATGCGATAGCTTAAAATTTTGCTCCCCGACTGAAAATTATCTAACAAAAGTTATAAACAATTAAAACTTTTGTTCTCAATTTTTATCGCGACTAT
>WSXT02161816.1:0-10043 GCA_011762715.2 Neuroterus valhalla | reverse complement strand
TCCCCATAGGCAGCCATGTTTTGTTTTGATACAGCAGCGCCTCTTTGCCCGCGGTGGATGTTTTCTTTGCCAATAGGGACCTATACGTTCTCCTTATAGGGGAGAACGTCTAGAAGTCAGTAAGGTACTGTCAGCGTTTCAAAAAGCGGTTTCATTGAACATATGTCGCATTGGTAAAAAAACACCAGGTGAAAAGACCCGATACGAATTTTTGACGAGACGAATAATAATAATAATAATAATTGTTGGTAGCTCTAGTAAAGCATCCGGAGGTGACGCAAGTTACATTCAGCAAACTCTGCTGCTGTGTGATGACAACATCTTTACGAGGCGAACTTTGGATCACATCAACAAACTTTGAAGTTCATTTTTTAATTCTTAACATCTTGATTTTATTAGGCACTTGACTTATTAGTCCGTGGCTGGTAAAAAAATACCGGGTGAAAAGGCCCGATACGAATTTTCTACGAGACAATTATAATAATAACAACAATAATAATAATAATCGTTGGTAGCTCTAAGAAAGCATCCGGAGGTGACGGAAGTTACATTCAACAAACTCTGCCGCTTTGTAATAACAACATCATTGCATGACGAATTTTGAAACAGCAATAACTTGCTAAAAGATTTGCGCAACAAATTTCGAACTTTGTTTTCAAATTACCAAATTATTAACATCTCGACTTCATCAGACACTTGACTTAGTCCGTGGCTGGTGTTTAAACACCGGGCACAAAGACCCGAGATTAATTTTTTACGAATAACAATGATCATAGTAATATAATATAATAATATCAATATAATGATGATCAATATGAAGTGGATGAAGAGGCAGCTAATATTCGGCTGAAAAAGGGCGTCCTATTTCCAGAAACAGAAGGATTCGTGATAGCGACCCAGGACAGAGTTGTCGGAGCTAAAATACCGACGGGGCCCCTTCAAGGCGGCGGATTTTATAAAAAAGAGCATATTTGTTCTCATTGTAGAGGAGATTTTTATGTTAATAAATTTACTTCAATGATAACAAATAAAAATTTATCTACATGAATGATACAGAGAATAGTATAAACATCAAATTTTTTTTTCTATAATTTTTCCTTGGGAAAAAGGGGCTCCCGGTGGGGCTCCTAGTGGGGTGCCCGGTGCTTTAGCACCACCAAGCCATCCCCATGATCCGGCACTGGGCACCAGAAATCATCGCATCTGTGATACGAAAAATCAGGACATAATTTTTTTGTTGACCTTTTTTTCGAAAGGAGCAAATTAGCTGCGACAGATGGATAGATGGAGCCAGGTTTTGGCTTTTGGACTTTTCGCATTTACATTCCTCGTGTGTGTGGCGTTACTTCGATAGTGTAAATAAGTGAATGAATATCGATATAATTCACAACTTTTAATGCAATTATACATTCAAATTGCTGAAAACAATTTGCAGCATTTCTTCGCTTCAGACTTCTTCTGCGTCTCTACAAAAGTATATTTCACAGAAATACTGATATTCTTTAACAATGAAGCGTTCTTTGGTCGAAGCAGGTACTTTTGTACGTCTCTAATGTACCACTTTGCGCTGCTCTTGAACTTCGCCGTCATACCCGGGCTTTTTTTACGGGAACTCACAGAAAATCAGGACATTAGCGAAAAATCAGGATATCAGGGCAAGCACGCAAAATCAGGACATGTCCTGAGAAATCAGAACGTTTGTTCACCCTATTATTGATGGGTGTCACGTAATGGCTCCGAGAGAGTACACGTACATACATAATGATGTAGCGGGCATCATACATATCAACAACTTGACCTAAACCTAGGACTCTTAACAGAATGGATGCCTTTCTACAGATACATTGAGGTTCGTGTTTTGGAGAACGAAGATTACCTCTTATATTGGGATGTTACTATCCAGACAGGTCATTATATCCAAGCCAATAGACCAGACATCGTGGTTCATGAAAAAGGTAGCGGGAAAGTTTCCATCATCGACATTGCTGGCCCACTCAACCGAAATTTGCAGGCATCCTATACGACCAAGATCCATAAGTATGGTGAGCTGAGGCATGAAGTAAAGACCTTGTGGAGTAACAGTTGATAGCTCTAAAGAAGCATCCAGAGGTGACGCAATTAGTTACCTTCAACAAACTCTGCTGCTGTGTAATGACAACATCATAACAAGAGGAACTTTATATCACACTACTAACTTAATTGTGTGCCTGCCAAAATATCAGCGCAACAAATTTCGATGTTTGTTTTTAAACTTTCAAATTATGAACATCTTGCTTCATCAGCCACTTGACTTCAGTCCGTGGCTGGTGATGAAACACTCGGAGAAAAAAGCCGAGATAAATTTCTGACGAGAAATTGATAATAATGACCAATACATATATCAAATTAGGTAAATACTCATCAGTTTACTTGATTGCATTACAAAAATGTGCCCATAATTGATGGCATAAAGCGAGACCGCCCCGTTTGGAAGATTCAAAATAAAATTCTTAACAAAAAATGCCTTTGACATATTGGGCTGTATAACGATCTCGAGCCTGAGATAAAAATGAGCTCCCTCATTTTATAATATTTGAATAATATAATATAGGCAATAATCAATATAGTTTTTGATTCTTTGTAGAACATTTCAGTAAAAACTGTTCAGTAGAAGATACTAATTTTTGTTTTTAATTTATTCTGGAACACATTTGTAACACAGTTCTAATACATCGACATAACACCGTTACAGAACAGTTCTAGACTGAACGTGAAACAAATGTTACAGAACGTCTGTACGGAGCTAGTTCTAGAGCAATTACATTACAACTGTTCTGGAACAGGTATTATTATTTATTCCCAATTCGTAACAGGGTTCTAGAACTTTGATATAACACCGTTCTGACATAGTTCTAGAAAAAACTAAGAGCAAATGTTATAGACCGTCACAGAGGAGGAAGCGTATGAGCCTTTAAACAATTGAATCATCCGAGAACGGGCGATTTTCGTCTAATTAACTTGTGATATTTTCATTTCTTTTTGATATTTCAATGGAAATTAAATGTATAATAATTATAATAATTTGGAATTATTTGATATACTGAAGGGCCCTGTAACTTGAATAGGTATGAATAAACGCAAGAAACAAACCCGCGCTCGACGCGCAAACTGACACCGCGGGAAACTGTACAGGCGTGGAGACGCCGTTCTCCTGTCTAAAGAGAGCGTTGCTGTGCCAACCCTGTTGGGGCTACAGCTGTTCCAATGTGGGCACACAGTGTGCCCAACAAGAGAGAGAGAATCACCACCAAGCTGCGGGCGAGCAGCGCTCTATGCATGTGGGGTTGCAGCTCTATTACGTAAGCAAGCTGCTGACCCAAAATTTTTTGAGTGTTCTTTTCGAAGGAAATTTTCAAGAAATTTTCAAAAAATTCCATGTAGTGGTCTGAGCACGTGAGGAAAGAGAATTTCAATTTTGGATTGAGCCACTGAACTGATTTTTTGTCGATATCTTTTCTTGACAAATAATAAGGAAGAATAATGAGAAGATGGTAGTATGGAGGTGTCGACCAGTGATGTTTAAAAAATGAGAGTTGGAGAAAAGTGTCGATACTTTGGTCTTTTATAAAGAAAAGATCTTTATTTAAGAAAAAACGATAGCTTTCGTCCGCGTCGCGCAGACCTCTTCAGCCGATTTACATATAAATCAAAAAATCATCAATCAACTGATCAAAACATTGTATCCACAGTTCCTCGAACAACTGTACAACTCGTAGTAAAAAACTTAAAAGATCATTGAACTGATCATGTTAACAAACTCTGATGAGAGCATCTGTGGATCGGAGAAGATTCAAATCTAAAAGTGACACAGAATGTTAAAGTCACATTTCTGGTCAGAATTTTGACCAGAATCCTCTTTGCATGTAAATGCATGTCTTGGAAAAGGGTGCTTTTCGCATTTTTTTTCCTTGTTTTTCAAACTGGTGGAGCAAGCGTCACATGTTTTTACTGAAGGCACAGCATTTTGCAAATTCTGGATCGACTGCCAAGAGTGACTGAATATGTGTTTTTTCTCGGGAACTGGAAGACTTCCGATTTCCAGTTCATTATTAGCTGCACAATTTTTAGCACAATTAGCTGCACTTCCTCTGTCTCTTTGGAAAGATTTTTATCTTCATCAGCTGAACCTCGAAAAAGTGAGTCTGAACATGAGACAATGAAGTGCCCAGTATCATCTTCAGAGTTGAAACCCGGTGTGTTTCGATGTTAGGTTCGTCACGAGTAACGACTGGTATATTGATTCAAACTGGAAACACGTCGGCATGTTGCTTCCGAAATCGTGACTTTTAACTGTCCCGAAAAAGTTTTTTAGAGGATCTTGGTTCAAATTTCTAGTACAAAAGCTTGTGAAACCAAGACCCTGCAACTTTCTCCACAATATTAGAGCCTTGAAAGGTTTCGTTTAGATTCTGTAAACACGGGGCGCCTACAAAGCGTTCGAGTCCGTTTTTTTGTTCCGCGATCAGCGAATTGCATTCGCTCTAATGTAGAGTTGGCCTCTCCGAAGAACTGATCATGGTAGGAGTCCACGGAGTCCAACGAGAATCGTTTCCGCGATTGTCACCATTAATCCCATCCCCTATATCGTTGAGCTACTGAAGCACGTGGGCCGCTTGCCAAGCTTCTGAAGGCACTTTTAGCTGACCAATGGATGTCTCCCAGGTCCCTGGAGAAATCCAATTGTTATTTTCAGTTAAAATTATAGTCCTTAGATGCCTGCAACAGTGAGGGTTCCTAGTCATTAAAATTTTTGAAGTCTTTCTGATAATGTTCAAAATTCAATTCGTTATAACTGAATTCGGGATCCGAAGTACTAATTCAAGTAAGAAGAACCTTATTCACAAATTGAAGAAAAGCTTGAGGAATCTTAAAACAAGCAATATTTGAAATCATACGTACAACTCAAAAGTAGAGGCCATTATATTCCAACAATAATTAAACTTCGTCCCCCTTGAGCACAAAAACCTTATCAAGCTCATCCGTCATCCGATTAACTGCATCCTGCAAGAGGTCCTTTATAGTCTGAGTCACACCGGTGTCAAGACGAATTTGTGTAAGTAGCCTGCTGACTGAAGTTGGACCTGGAAGTGGCAAAAATATCTCTAAATATCTGTAAGGTCTAGCTGATCTTTTATAAATTGACAAACACAATAGCTTTTCATCTCTTGTGTACCTTCTACCATAAGGATGTTCATTTGCATTTCTGCGAACCATTTCTATAAAACTCAGCTGAAGATTTTTCAGAGTACTGATGATTTTGTTCGCAGAATTATTTGCTTGGACATTTTCTCATTCTATTTGCATACCTGAATGTACGACGGGAAGAATGTACATCTACAATAGACCTTTTTAGGACACTCCAAAATCTTTTGAAATTGTATATTATGCTATAAGTGCAGAAAGTAGTCAGTTACTCATAATTGTGGAGTTTACCATACGAGCCAGAGGTAGGTAGAAGAGGAAGTGCAGGCGAGTCAAAGGCGAGCCGAAGATGCGCCGATGGCAACTACTGTGAACTTCACAAGTGAGACAACTGCCTGCTTCCAGCATCTGTTGTACACGATATCAATTAATTTACCAGTTATGTTTAAAATGAGAGGAATGGCAGCAGTCCTGGAAGAAAATTTGGATGGGATTTCATACCGCATCATTTCGAATTATTCCGAAATTGAAATCATAATCAATAGATTATGGTATGACGGAATTAGGGTAACCAACTCTCCGGGTTTGACCCGGAGACTGCGGGTTCCACGATCGGTCTCCGGGTGAGAACTTTTGTCTCCGGGTTTCACAACCAGCCTAAGGACCCTCTAGAGAAGGATGCGACAATCTACCACTGTCCACTGATTGGTGGAGAGGCAATCCGGGATAGTTCCGCTCGGGCGGTTATGGTGGGGATGTAGTTACACGTTACACGTTCACTCGGCGTATTCATGGGATATCTTATTCTCCGAATGTATCGAGTTTTACAATATTCAAACGGAGCGCGCGCTGAAGTGGTATGACGACTTCCTATCCCAGATCGTAGCTGGGGGCTCATGGTGGGGGAAGATTGTCGCGTCCTTCACTAGAGGGTCCTTAGTTAGGGCTAGTGAGAGCAGCCCAATGCATCGACCGTGTATGTGTATGAAGTAGTAGTTTTTCTAAGCATCCGGACCAGCTAACTAATCCAACAGTCTGTCAGGCACCGTTGACTCATATGGGAGGAGATGGCGAACTAGGGAGATAGTTGTCTTACTTCTTTTAGATGGCTCTGATGTCGAATTTCAGCAAAGTGGGGAATTTATGTTGAGTGGGGTACATTCACGCCAAGTTCAAGTGTTTGTATGCCAACACTGACTGACGTAAATGAATTTAGGGCTATAATTGAGACGTGTGATAAAAAAATTGTGAAGATGCAGAATTGGAATATTTGTCGTGTGCCGGGATGTGATTCGAAACTTAGTAACAGTTTCGAATACTATTCTTAAATCTTCGAACATATTCAACGCTACGTTATATTTTGATTTCAGAAGAAGCGTTTTAATAATAAAATACTTCTTAAAACATATGTCAAGTGTTTGTAGTGTCTTCAATTTAGAAAGAATTAATGCGAAATCATGCGATTTGACTCCAAAAATGTGTATAATAAACTAAATTTATTATCTTCCACGTCACCTTTGCCTTATTTTGCAATAATTTTTTTTTAATTATCCCAAATTTAATTTAATTTTAACAATGCATGCAAAGCACCCATGCGTACATACATGTTCACTGACACATGCAAAAGAAATTATAGTTCTCTTTCCTGCTTTACGCGGCGCTTTGCTCGAATAATACGCTGCCACGAACTCAGCACTGAGTCAACGGTGCCTGCAGTCTGTGCTCCGATCAGGACGGCGGACTTTTGCATTGCAATTTGCAATACATGAAAAGAGGGGTGCCAAGAACATATCCGGGCCCAGGGGTATCCATGCACGGCCTCCTCCACCGCCCCCCTAACAATTGTAAAATTAAAATTTTGTGAAGGATTAAAACTGCAAAATAATCAGTGTGGAAACCATGGTATATAAGTGTATAGATCTTTGCTGCAAGTGAGGCTACGAGAAAAATGAAGAAAATATTACTTTTTTGCTCGTACCGAAATATCCAGCTTTAATTGAATTATGGCAGAGGGCAATTGGGAAAGACGATATCGTTTTAAGATACAAGCACCCTGTTTGCAAAAACCTTTTTGGCCAACAGACATACTTTGAATGTCCAAAGTGTGAGGACTAGATTAAACTGCCATGTTCAAGGTACGTTTTTGAAGGGTTATGTTCTTTTAAGTAAATATGCAATAAGTTTTTGCAATTAATATATCTCATCTCAGTTTAAACAAATTAAAAATGTACGTCAGGACGTCAATTGAACGATGAGATAATAATTCGGTTTTTCACTCCCGCTTGCTTCACTTGTCACCATGATTTATAACAATCTTTATTTAATGTTCACGACTTTCAAAATTCGATACTACACCCAAAGAAATGAATAAAAATAATGTTTTTGTGACACAAGAGATGCATCTTGAAATAGGAAGACAGGAAATAGCATTATGATAAGTTTTTAAGGTTTTAGGTTAGGAACGATACAATCGCTCTCTAGTTCTAGAATAAATATTTTGTATTGGTTAAGTGTTTATATTATTAGGTACATAGTTTTACACTCTGAGAAAACTTTAATTCAAAAAAACCAAATCGTCTTTCAATCTATCTTTCTTGACTCGAAACACATATTTGTTTAGATTTCGAAAAACTGTTTCTTCAAGGAGCTGTTTGAAGAAATTGAAGATATTGTTTTTATGAGTGCAATTGGATTTACTGTAAGTATTTTTTTAGTATCGTTCTTGAATTAGTTCATTCTGAGAAAATATGTACAGCTAATGCAATTGCATCAATGAAAACAATTACTTTCATTTATTCAAACATTTCTTTGACATGATAGTTTTTGAAAATCTACAAAAAATTTCATTTCGCATCAAGAAGAATAGAGAAAAAAACTATATCGTTTATTTAAATTAAAATTATCTCAGAGTGTGAAATCATGCATCCAATTATAAAAGCAGTTAACGAATACGAGATATTTATTCCAGAACTTCAGAGCAATCGTGTCGTTTCTAACCCCAAACCTTCAAAACTTTAATCATGACGGTATTTCCTTTACTTCCTATTGCAAATTGTATCTCTTGATTTCTACACGGAAAAAAAAATCATCGAATTTTTCTTTGACTGTCAACCACTTTTGGATAGGATGAAAAGTTCGTGGAACATCCATTAACTATTTATAAAATCTTGTGCACTGTTAATTGCATTTTCTTTAAGTTTGCAAAACAAATGAACAAGTCAGTTGAGATTCAAAAAAATTTAATAAACTGTGCACGAGATTATGAAAGATATCAATGCAAGTTTCACGAACTGTGTTGCATATCCAAAAGTGGTTGACAGTTAACTGAAATTTCGAAAACCTATTTTTTCCGTGTAGAAAAAGTTATTTTCAAAGTAGGGGAGTGTGAGGAGTTGTGAGCCGGATTTTGTTTTCGAGGTTTATCTTCCATAAAAATCGATAGATTGTAAATGTTTCAAGTTGCATTTTTAAAGGACATCTAAACACAACTACTGGGCAAAAGAATTTTTTTTAGAATCATCGTCGTCTTTAAAATATTGCAGATCGGCTAAAAGTAAAAAATCAGCATTCGTAATTTTTGGTGGGGAGTTGTGAGCCATGTAAAAAAATGTCAGAAAACAGCATATTTTCATAATTTATGTTTATTGAAGTAGTAGAAGATTAAATTTAATATGAATTGGATGTAAATAGAAGATTTTAAAAAATTAATCAGATTCGCGAATACCACAGGTGTATTTTCCAGTCGTCATGGTGGCACCCTTTAAGTGCACAGCATACGGTTGTATATGTTACAATGTATTGCGTTATTTCTATTTAATTTTTTCGGCATTGTGTCCATACAGATGATGCAGAAGTCTTCATCAACTCCCTCCAACTCCCTACGACTGATGGCTCATAACTCCCCATATCGGACTTATTTAGAATGGACGCAGCACTATCGACGCACTGAACACTTATCAAAATTTTCTTCTTTGTGTAAAGAGCCAATGGCCTAAGGAATGTTTTATATAAATATTCCGCTAGAGCTGCCTGCGGAACGGGCCTCAAAATACCACAAACACAAGCATAAAAAAAAACTTTCGGTGCGATTCAACAATAATTGATTCAATTGAAGGCCAAGAACGCCTGCAGATGCGATGAATGCTCGCTGAAAACTTACCTTGGGTCAAGAGAAACACTGAACAGTACATACAACAGACCTAGCAATCACAGCGTTGTGGAAATCGAAATGGCTCACAACTCCCTCCGGCTCACAACTCCCCCCTACTCTTCTGAGTATAATATTAAAATTTGAAAATTGTGAGCATTAAATGAAGATTATGAATCATGTTGGCAAGTGAAGCAAGCGCAAGCGGAAAACAGAACTGTTATCTCATCGTAAATTTTTAATTTGTTCAAAATTTAGATGAGATATCATAGTTGCATGAATTTATAATTAGCAATTTATTTATTTTTCTAAGAGTCTGGAAAGAAAAAATATATCAACCCATCGCTACGCCACTGTGTATACTTATATCCCATGGTTTCCAAACTTATTATTTAAGGATATAGAATCTTCAATACTACACATTTTTTAGCTTCTTTTTATGCATTTCTCTGATAAAACCCATGTATCCGATTATTTTATGCTTTTCTCTTATGCATTGTAATGCAAAAGTCAGCCTCCCTGATCAGAGCGCCAACTGTTGGATTAGTTCACCGGCCGGACGCGTAGAAAATCAGAAAAGTGGGGGTGATGCATGGGCCAACCCTAGAGGAACTCTAGGTTAAATGCATGGAGAATAGACATAAGGAGACCAATCTGTAATGTATGGACTTCACCGAAAATGGTCGCTTTTCTGTTGCCACTAACACGTACATAT